>JAPDSC010020712.1:403569-510489 GCA_026290005.1 Latrodectus geometricus | reverse complement strand
ATATATATATATATATATATATATATATATATATATATATATATATAAGAAAGTGGGCGAAACATAAGGCAAAGAGGTGTGGAATTCAAGTAGCAAAAATTGTATGGAAAAGACAAGCCATTTGATTTCATATTGAAAACAATCGCTGAGATATGGAAGCCAAATTTTGTGCACAAATGTTGTGCGACTAATTTTAGCTTGGCGATGAACGGAGTCTTTTCATCCCGGTTGTCGTGGAAATCAAGATGTACCAAATGTAATTTTTACTTTAAAGTAAACAAAGCCTAGATAATAACATCATTATGATATACACCACGTTTTTTCCCCCAATAAACGTATAATTGGGAGTTTGCAGTATAACAACACTTATCAACAGAATTTTTTTTTTTTTTACTAGTAAAAGGATTTTTTTTATAGATTCGGCTACCACAATTTCTATAGATAAATTAATACTCAAAAAATTTGATAAAATGAATGTGAATTTTTTTTTACAGCTTTTAATTGATATCTTCAATTAAGAATCATATGTGTGTGTGTACATCAGAGAAAAATTCCTTAGAAAAAAGGAATGAAATAAAGTAGATCATTTATCATGCTTATTTTTTTATCACTTTTTTTAGTGGACAATCAAAATCAACAACTAGAAAATACTAGTTGAAAAGTGCAAGAATTCCATAAAAATCAATTTTATTAATTTGTTTGAAAATAAAATTTAAATTCATTCTTTTTTATGACTTGTTGTTTATTTTTTTTCAGGGCAAGTGAAAAAAATACAGACTGAGTTAAATGTTACATTGCAGCAAATGAATCCAAAACCCCGTTTTACACAGATTTCTAAAATAATTTATTAATATTATGAATTACATTAATTGAAAATTCATCAGTTTAGAAAATGAACTGAAAAAATATTTTTCTTACAATATATGTTTAATAGCTGTCAATTTATTACAAATTTGGTTTGGTTCGTTTGTCACTAATATTCACTCTATAGAATTAATTAGCCACACTGTTTTTACACAGTACGGCTATTTCTATCGAATTTTAGTATTTAAAGTGATTCCGAGCCATTATAAAAACCCACGGCAATGTGGAAGTCAGAACCTTTGACTGTTAAACTGAAAATCGATATGCAAACCATTTAGTTCATGTCTTAGTACTTAACCCCCGAAAGTAATTGTAAGTTGAAGGAGCGAATTATTAAAAAATGAGCGGATTATTTAACATTTGAGGTCAACAAAAAATGTTTTTGGCTGCATTAAAACATTAAGAAAAAGAAACAACCTCAAAGTAATTTTTGCACTTGCATTATAATTCGAAGTAGAACTAATTATCATTCAAACAATCCAAAAAAGAAAGTAATCATAATTTAAGTAAAGTTATTGGTATGAATATAATAAATTCATGAAATTGTATCGATATGCCTGCTTATGTCTGTCTGTCTGTCTACCAACCAGCCTGCAAACAGGCATACGGGTGTATGTATGTATGCATGTATACAATAGTCTCATATTAGGAAGTATCTAAAAGGCCATAAGGTAGATTTTCTATTTAAAGTTCCCTCCTGTATTTCATTATTACTTTCTCATGTTTTGCTATTGGTTAGAGATTATCACATGATAAAGAATTTATCCGAATTCCGAAAAGCATTTCTCTAGTTCGTGAAAGGACAAAAATTCTGTTGCAACAAGAGCTTAATATTTTTGGATCCGGAGCAATTTCCCCCATCACATTCTGGAATTTTAAAATTCTTATATCTATTTTCATCGAATGCTTTCAATTAAAATATATATATATATATATATATATATATATATATATATATATATATAAAATTGTTTTACTTATCTCGCACGAGATTGCACCTTAGATTCGAAATTAAACTAACGGAAAAGCTCGAAACACATTGAATAAGAATGTCAATCTCTATTCAGTTGGAGGCAATACTACAGTTAGTAAATTATCTTATCTAATGCATAAAATAACTAAGTTAACACGACATAAAGGATATTAAGGAATAATTATATAATTAATACAAGATTATTGATTAAATTAACTCAATTAAGAAAAAAGATTAATGATTACAGAAAACAACCATATAAGAAAATTACGTAATTATTATCGAAATTGAATGCATATTTAAATAATATTTTGTTTTTACACCACACATGACTCAGTTTTTATTTATTTATCATTTTAACTTCATTTAATGTTATCCTATATAATTATCACCTCAGATCACAATAATAAAAGAAAGTTATTCATCAATTAAGTAAATACTAGATAATAAAGAAATGTAGACAAGAAATTAAATGTGAAACAAAAGTCCCACATTCAAGCACAATATTCTATCTATGAATAATTATTGTTAGAAAAAACATTTGTGCTTGTAAATTAGTCATTAAAAAAGTATCAATTAATTATTTTGAGCTAAAAATTCGGAATCGCAAAATTTCAATTAATTCAGATTAGGTATCCAAATAAGCGAAATATTCTTAACTAACAATTCGGATTCGTAATGTTCACACACACACATTTCAATTAATATTTATTTATTTTTAGTTTAACTGCGTAATAAGATTTATTAAACCTGTTAGTGATACATTTATACAAAATAAGTTGCATTTGAAAGAGCATATAAAATAATATGAAAATAAAAAATATAAATATCTATATTTTATGGAAGATTACACAAACTGAAATGCATTTGTTCCCTCGGACAATTTCAGGCTAAAGGAGATTATATTTTAAAATCGGCAATTTCCGTAATTATGAGTAATTCTTATTATGTTCCAGATGTGGTAATTTATATTAAAGCGCTACCTTAACGCTTAAATAAGACAAACAAGAATAAGCAATTATCGTCTTAAGGGAAGATACGAGAAAAAATAAATATTTGATAAAAGCAAAGATTCAACATGTTCTTAAAAAATGCACACATTCTCCATCCATATCTTTCGCAAGAAAACTAATACGCCCTCACATTAACAGACTGGTTTCCAGAAAATGAAACGTAAAGACACGCAAGGAGCCGAAAGAAATCAGCAGGACTTGAGCAAGCAAAAATGTAAATAGGGCGGCGAAGAGCATTGCCTTATATGGTGAGAATCCTCCAATATTGGAAAGTGAGGACACTCTCAACAGACAGGCCGCACCTTCTGAACTTCATCTCCCTCCTTTATTTAATAGACACAGGGTGTCGAAAATTAAAGGAATATTCACTAAAATGAATCAAGGTAAAAAGTCAATTACAGATGCATGGTTAACCGATCAATCATTCACAGAACAATAATTTAAGAAAAAAGAATGATAAAAATAATGTTATATATAAAACCAACACACAAAAACCAAATGTAAAATTTAAGTCATTTTTTGATCAGAATGCAAAAAAAATTCGGTAGGAAGAGCAAATGGAAATTAGCGCTATTGCCAAAAGTAGTTTTTTCAGAACTACAGTCTGATTGCACTCTATAGAATGAAATATATAATTTACGAAACATAGCAAATAAAAATTCGTTGCTCTCATATAGTTTTAATTTTTACATACTGTTACATGGCTACTTAAAAATTTAAATATAAGCAGAAAAAAAAGAGTGAAAACATTTATTATCAAACTTAAGAATTATATATCAAATATTAATGTAATTCAAATAAAATTAATAAAAGTAAATAGTTTTGTATTAATGAGTGATATACCTGCGAATAATCCCTTGCGGAATAGCTTTATGAAGGAAAAAGGAATCAGAAAAATACATTCTTTTAACTTTAAACACATAAAAATGAAACTGGAAGTAGTATTTTTATATATTGATACAAACAATATGTAAAACATATTAAATTATTTTTTTGTATACATAAAGATGTAAAAATAAATTTTTGATACTCTGATAAAAAAAATCCAAATAATTGATACATACAGAATCTTATACAGGATTTTCTAACTAGTCCTATAATTCAAAATATCCGTTTTTCTTTTGAAATACACAAAATAAATAATACAAGTAATATGTACTATGAGCGCATTCAGTTACTAATAACATACAAAGTTAATATATAGAGATTTTATATTATTAGAAAAGAGACACTCGTATCAAACAGTTTCTAATGCAGATATATTTTTAAAAAAAATTGGACATTAAGATTTTATTTTTTACAGCTTTTTTTTTTTTTTTTTTTTTTTTTTTTTTTTTTTTTTTTTTTTTTTTAAGTTTAAGTTTTAATTCTAATCTGGAAAGTCATTAAGCGTTTTATTTGCCAATTACATTTAAAAATAAGAATATATATATAAATAACTTTACTTCCAATGTGTGTTATAATACAAAAACAGTTTTTTATTCAAGACACAAAACGAACACTATTTTGTAGGTATATTTACGTAATAAGTAACTTCAAAAGAATTTCATAAATAGTGATGTGTTTAAAAAAAAAAAAAAAAGAGTCACAAAGTACTATATATTGTCCAATGATTTTTCGATTAATTTTAATAATCGAAGTATTTCCAGGTCATACAGTTCTGAATCTTAAAAATTGGAAACTTCCATAATTATGCATTGAGAGAGAGAATTATTTTAACCATTTATAGCCTCAATTCTTTAAAACATAATCTCTTTCAGCCATGAATTGTTCAAATGATTTAAAATCCCTTTATAGACCACAATGGCCTGGTTGATAAATGCGCGAACGGGAAGATTCTATTTGACCTAGTTAAAGAACCACCACGTAGCTATTAGTGAGAGGTCACGTAAAATAGATTTTAATGTCTCTCTGCAGGTGTGACATTGTGAGAGGACGCCAGCTCAGGTGTCGACCACCAACTTGACCATGGTTAAAAATTACGTGCTAATTGACCATGCTTAGCGATATTAATGTCAGTATAATCAAGCAGTCGGAAATGTATTACTAATAAACTATTGATCCCAGTTGAGTTATTCGAAAAGTGACCGCAAAAAACATAAGCCAAGATCAAAATTCTAAAACTGCAATACAGAATTCTTTTATTTTAAAATAACAACAAATATCAGTTTCTCAAAAACAACTGAATTGAAAAACCAGTTATATTTAAAGATATTTAGTATATATTAGTTACATGTATAAGATATTTAGTATATACCAGTTATATATTATATGAAATTTTTCTTAGTAAAAAATGAGGCGCATCTTCAAGTATTTCGAAATTCATTCAAATCATAAATGAATCCTAATAAGAATAACGAATTTCTCGAATTTCTAGATTCTCAATAGAAATAAAAAATACATTTATATAAAAAGCATATAGTCTAAAAGGAACCAGACTTATTGAAAATGCATAAGCTAATCAAAAATTAGAATTTTTAAGCTACATAAAATTAAACGTAGTATTTTTACTTCTAGAATATATAAGAGAAGATTTTATATAGATTAGAAAATATAAGAGAAGATTTTGCAATGCACTCATATTTCCTGAAAAAAGAAAGTCTAAAGTTGAATACAGCAATCAATAATTAGAAAATGAAATCATTAAAAAAATAATCATTTTACTATAGTTGAAATCTGTTCACGATGAATGATATATTACAGTGTTAAAGGATTTAAAAGAAACACTCCTTATAGTAATGTAATTTAAATTAAATAAGATTATGTGTTCGTAATAATGACAAACAATTAAATAATTAAGGGATGGTGTCATTTAAATCATCACAGATATCTTTTGACGTCTATAATACTGATTAAATTTTCCATAGTATTGAATAAATTTACTATACGCTATAAAACAAAAAATAGCAGCTCTGAATAGAAAAAAATGTAAATGAAAATCGTAAGAAAATAATAGTTTCAAAAATGTTTTGCAATTTAATACAAATTTATAGAAACATTTAAAAAAAGAAAGTTAAAAATTTAATATTGTATTGATCTTAAAGTGACAAACAAACCAACACTGACAAAAATAAAAATTTAGAATTTAAGTGGCGCAGCAAAAATTAAGTTTTGAATATTAATTTAGAAATCTTATAAATAACTAGATATATTAAAAAAAAATTTCCTCAGCTTGAACACATTTTCCGAGTTTAAAACACTAGCGATTCAACAAGAAATTATCGAATGTATACATAAAATGCATCTCACTTGATTGGTGCTACTAAGATTTGATGAATCTCAAATGCGAAATCTCGGTTGAGGGGGGGGGGAAGCAAAACCTGTATAAATCTGCAAAATACATTACATAAGATATGGCGTGGTGTCTATAAAAGGCAATCCTTTCTTTTCAGTATTTAAGAAACACAATCAATCAAATTTTCAGCCCAAGATAAGAAATACTGGAGCACCGGTGGCATGCAGATATTTATCATTCTTAAAAGCATATTATAATATATTTTATAGCTGAGAGCTTCAACTAGCAATTACAATTACTTCGTCTTGCACATATTCGCAACTATCTTAAACTGTGCATCATGTTTTTATGAGACCGGTTTTGGTCCTAGATTTTGGTAAGAGTGATTACCTAAATCAAAAGAGCAATTTCCCATGACTTGATAGGATATTAAACAGATTAATTAATTGATTTAATGACTAAAGCGTAAAACGTTTTCTAAAACATTACTATTTCAGATTTATTTATATACTTATTCTAATTTAAGAACTTTCCAGACACAATAAAATAGGAAGGCTAGCAAAAATTCTGAGAATATGGAAAGTATACAGTGACTCCGGAAATTAAAACTTTATGCTTGATAAAATTATAATATGATAAGATATGATAAGATATAATGCTTCTTAAATAAATGCATCCTTACATGAGACACACACATATCTCATCCATCTTAGAACAAAACATAATTTATTATTGTTTTAAATTTTACATTACATTTATTTCATTCATTACATTCTTACATATTATAATGTCAATTGTCTGTCTATTCGATCTTATAACAGTTTTTAAGAGTGTAGTTATAAATTCGAAAGAATTAAATGATGCTTGCTTATTGATGCGATGTTTCCAGATAATTTATAGCGTTAATCAATTGTTAGAGGCATAAATATCAGGTTATTAAGAAAAAATACTTAATTACTATTAGCAGTAGTAGACAGACACAGATTTGCACAGATTGCGGATGTTGCTTTTTTAGATATTAGAAAGCAAAATTTCCAGTTGAATCCAATTTTACTAAGTTTTGAAATTTTTTTAAAACATTTATATATATTCTTTGGTCTACAAAGCACAACCTACAGAAACACTTTGGGGACAATATTCATCGCCTTGATCATAACTCAAATCATAACATGGCTCTCACATATTCCCCTGTCGGAATAAACGGATTTTTGGTATCCCATGCAATGTACTAGATTTCTAAGAACAATTTGTAATCTACTGCAGTTAAATTAATCGAATTTGTTTTTTGGTGTTAAATTATTTCAAACGTTTTACGCTTTAAAGTGCAGATTTTTGCAAGTAATAGATGCTTTATTAGGTAATTGTCACAGATGCTACTTTTCTCTCATTTCCCCATGTCCAATAATTATTAGCTTTATTAAGGATATTACGAACTGCTTCACAGGTTGCAATAATTTATTAAAAACCTTTCTGATAAGAATGAGATAGAAATCTAAATACATGTAATGATCAGTTTTAATCGCCTACACTATTTTCGCTTTGAAACATTATATAGAATTTCCTGCCATCTCCAACAGATTTGTTTTGCATTAATTCATTTTTTAAAATCTAATTATTTTCTGAACGCACATATGACTTTCACAATAATTTCAATTATTAGAAAATAATTTCCCAAGTCATTTGATAATCTTTCATTAATTTTCTTAAGTCAATATTATTGAACGGCTTGATTACAGAAGTCATTATTTGGATTGGCACATGTAACAGTATTATTATTTTAAAATGTTTAGAAGAGACTTGTTTTTTTCGTTTAATTATTTGTTCTATTATTTGTCTCAAGAATCTATCAATGTTTGTTTATTATTTTAACTCATGTCTAATGTTTATAATTTTGGCAGGAGATTTTAATAAAATAGTCACACACTGAATTCTGTAGTTTTGACTGTTTTATAAAAAATTAGACTTCGATATGAAAAACAAGGTGCAACCTCAGTTATTGAAATTATTGCGCATAAAGCATGGAACAGTGATAAGTGATCATTTTAGTTTATTAAATTAAATATAATAAAAGAATATACTAAGAGAAAATAAAATTTAAATCTTAGATTAAGAGGATACTTACAAGAGCTCGAAAGAATGCAAAAAAAAAAAAAAAAAAAAAAAAAAAAAATTCTCATAAGACTTTTATACTCTACCACTAAATGTTTGTAATAAAAATATATTACGGAGGTAAATTCAAGTGTTGAGTTTAAGAAAGAATTCTAAAGAACTTTATTCTTAAAAGTAGTTAAAAATGATTCACTTGTATTAATTTTTATTTTTTCACAATAAGCAAATCAATTTAATGAGGTAAAACTTCTTTAGATCATTTATACTAATCTAAAATAGAGCTGTTAGATTCACTGCAGTACAATATAAATTATCTTATAATATAAAAGAAAAGGGGATTCCAAAAATTAATTGAGAATAATTAAAACAACAAGAGTAACACAAATCTTTAAACAGTTTGTAAATAAAATTTGACAGAAAAATTTTGTATATTTGAATATTGAAAAATATTGGTATACTTCATTCTTATACCATTATAAAACACACTTTACTTTTAAATTCATAATACTTCTTATTATAGATAGTTGCTTATTTTCTCTTAGTCGAAATCAATAAAGTTTGAACTTATGGGCAGAGCGCTAAGCAATCACTTGTTAGATTGGCCCGGAGTTATAAATCCTGAATGGATAAAGTTCGTAAACCTGATTTAGCATAGATTTTAGATGAAGATAGAGCTATGTTAAATGTGTTATCTTAAGTTACTTAATTGGTCAAATTGATGATTTATCAAAAATAAGAACACGGAACTTAATCAAAAAATCAAAAGCCAACCTAGAACCTTGAAAATACAATCGTAGAAAACCCAATCCATAAAATACAATTTTTATCATATTATTTTCCAAATATGTCTCTATACAATCACTAGTGAGTTATAAATGACGTAACTTAAACATTATACAAGTGCACACGCAATATTAAATTTTTATTTGAAAAATATTAAATTACTTAAAATTAAAAAAAAAACAAAAACACACGATTTTAGATTTGTTATCACAGGAATCATTCCTAAGCAAATTACTTAACAACAAATTAAAAACGAAATTTTGTTCATAGCAAAATAGTCATAAGATAAATTGTTATATTACTAAGTATAATTTAAGCTAAATTTATTAGCTAAGATTGTTCTCCGATACCATGATTTGACCCGAGAAAAATGTTGACTTCAAAGAGATTTAAAAAATATGTTTATATTAAACTATATAAACGTTCCACATGTTTGTCAGAAAAAAAGCAAACTTATAGAATTTTATTATAAATATTTTATTTTTGCAAATAAAGTTGACATAATTTATATACATTTAATATTGTTCATAATATTAAATGTATTGTATGTAAATCAATTAAATATATTGTATTTAGCAATACAAAAATAGATTTAAATAAAAAGAAAATATGGAGAAAATAAATGATTTAATCAAACTATCTGTTATTTTTTAATATTTAAAGAAAAAGTATTATTTGTAAGTATATAAAAGTATTATTAAGGTTACTGAAATGTAGCAAAATTCATGCGCGAAATTAAGCACAACTTGTTAGTATGTTTAATTACAATTAAAAGAAAATTTTGAAACGTGAAACTACTTTTGAAAGTAAACGAAACAAAAAAAAAAAGTAAAAACGATTTTACGAAAATCCTTAATAATCCAGAATTTAGAATCAAAATATATCATGGTTTAGAATAAAAGCATACCATATGATCAGGGGAAATACTTTTCGTTTCTACTGTAATGATTATTCATCAATTAGAGATCAAATTTTTTTCAACAATAAGTCAGTTTGGCACATTTATCCAACATATCGGAATTTTACTCTTCTTTCAATTCTACAATATTATATAAAAAAAATTACCTTTGACATTTTGGGTGATGAGACCAACTTGGTTGTGGTGCGGGTAACAGTTCGCACCTGAGGCGAAGACGCCTTGGAAGAAGTGACCGTTGTCTCGGTAACTGTTTTATTGTCGCCACCTTTCGATGATGAGCTTACTTGCTTGACCACACGTGTCGTATGGTGCACAGTCCCTCCACTATTCCCACTGGTTATTTCGCCAGGCTCGATATGAGAGGTTCGAACCACGGTCGTTTCACCTGGAATGACCCTTGACGTTCGTATCAGAGTGGTTTCTCCTGGAACGACACGAGACGTCCGCACAACAGTCGTTTCTCCAGGAACAACTCGGGACGTCCGGACAACAGTCGTTTCTCCAGGAATAACCCGGGAAGTGCGAACCACAGTCGTTTCCCCTGGTTCGATCCTCGATGTACGGACCACTGTCGTCGTCCCCGGCTCGACCCGAGACGTCCGAATAACAGTCGTGCCACCCGGCTCGACCCGGGACGAGACAACACGGTTGCGGATTACCGCGCGATCGGTATGGCTAGTCGACGATTGCATGACCCTACACTAAGGGTGAAGAATCTAAGACTGATAGAAGACCCGAGCAAACTCGGCTATCGTAAGAAGCCGCCGGCCCACGGCGAAAAACCACTCCGGCTACTTCCAAGCAACCCACACAAACACGAAACGAACACCCCTACGACTACCTCTTGCAGTAGAAACAATGGGCCACTTCAGGTACCAAAAGAGAGAAAGTCGACAGAACACTGCAAGTTCTTCACTGGGCTATCAATTCCGCAATTACACTGGTCACGCGTTTCCCGCAAATTTGCAACTACTTTGCGGTTCTCTTTTGAAAGAAAAAAAATTAAAAGAATTATCTTGGAGGAGAAAAGCAGACTACAGAATACATAAAGCGTTATCGAGAAATTAAAAGTAAATATTGATACATTTCGTTATCTTATTCATGCTAAGTTTATTGCTTCAAAAAAGATTTCAGAAATCGTTTACAGTGGCAACATTTTCATCATTGTATAAATTGATAAAATCATTCCAAATAAATAAAATGATAAAATAGTTTTGTTCAAAATGATGGTCATAATGAAATCAAGAATTAAAGGAATGAAGGTAAATTAAAAATAACTTCTTCTTTCACACAGTTGAGAATTTTAACATTAAATTACAATAAATAAAATACATTTTGCAGAATAGTTAGCAGGGATAACCCTTTCACCTCTTCATAAACTGATATACGATAGTATCATGATACACACACAGCCATACTTCACGGTTTTTAAAGGATAATAAAATTAACGAGATTAATTTAATGTGTAAAGAAACAAGAATAAATTTTTCGAAGTTTATATATAGTGTTTAAATTTATATATTTAATAAATTGTAGTTCAAAAAGAAAACTGGAAAAATTAACTTTGATAAAAAGATTAAAATATCGGAATAATTTAACAAACAAAATTTTTTTAGTATGACTGTAAATTTAAAATCCATACTTTGAAAAGAAAAAATATTCACATATTTTACTTTTTTAATATTTTTATTAAAATTGTTTCAGACTAAATGAATGTACTTAAAATAAGTTTAAAGTAAAACAAATAAACTTCGCACGTATTAATTAAAAGACTCAAATAAATTTTTATTATAATGAATGGTATTATAATTGTAGGCATTTGCAGCATATAACACAGAGGAGTGGTGGCTTATTATGCTTCAGTTTACATTGCAATAATTTAAGATTTAATCCTAAACAAATACAATTCCCAGAATCATACTAATTTTTAAGAATATTTCTCTAAATTTAATCAAGTTTATCCGGGTTTTTCTTTTGTTTTTTCCTTTTTTCTATTTAAGGAATTTTCGAATTTAAGTGCCTAAAAATAAATTCATTTTTAAGTTTTAAGTACTTTGATATAGATTAATGCACAATCTTTCACTTAAACTTTCTCATAATATTGAATTCATACAGATTTTGCAGTAATTTCAAAATTATGATTTCTTTCTTGATTATGAAATAAATTTGTTTTTATTCCGAATTCTTAAGAATTCTTTTACATTATTTTTTCCCTTCTCTTACAATGTTAATTTTATAATCACTCGAATATGCAAAATACGTATAGTTTTACATTAGAATTTATTTTGTAATATTGAATTATAATTGGCTTATAATAAATTATAGTTGGTTAAAATTATATTATTCGCAAAAGCGTGATTTTTTTAGGTTTTTAAAAGCTAGATATTTTTGCACAAATAAGTATTTACAAAATAATATTACTATTGCAATTGGAGTTGTTTTGATGTTAAAAAAAAATGAAAATGTATATGGAAAAAGTCTTTTAAGATATAAACGAATAAAATTTATTTCGAATTATCTAAAAACGTTAAGTTCAAACATTTCGAGAAAATACACGAAATTTCAAAATTTTCTAATAGTTACTGTGATAATAATTTTGAGTCATTATCTTTATTGTCAAAAGATACAAATAATTTTCGGAATTCAAATTTGAGTATATTTCCTATGTCTTGAAAATTCAAACATGTATACAATTGCTCGAATTTAATATAAATCAAGAAAATACAAAGTTAAAAATTTGTCTAAGAAAATAATTTAGAAAAAATTCATTAGTCAGTAAATTTAATACAAAAAAGAGACTTTACCACTTTTCTATAAAGAGGTAAATCTAATTTTTGTAGCAGAATAATAATATGTACATATATATTTCTATTAATATTTATTTTCATGACCCATGAAATGTCTAATTTTGAAAGACACCTATCGTGTTTATAGACTGCATTCTGTGTATCTGTGAATACATATACAAATATGAAAAACCTATACAAACATTTGTTTATTTATATTTATGTATGCTTTTATATTTGTATATTGTGTGGTTCATCGACAAGGCAGGAATATTCTTGAGAAAATTAAAATGAGTTTAAGAAACTAATATGCATTTTCTACTGATGTTATTTTAATTAATGTTAATAATGTCCAAAATTAACTATAAAAATAAAACATCGGGATTTTTTCCATTTAATGGAAAATATTATTAGATAATTGAATTACTTCTTCATAATTAGGCACCTTTATTAATCTTAACTGGAGCCATTTCGCAGAAAAATTTTCAATAATTGAATTAATCAAGAAAAAATTAAGCCTCACGATAAATTATATTACATATAGGTTGACATATAAACATGGAAACTTCTATCATAGCAAATTTACGAATTTCTCTCAGAGAATCTTTAACTTCCCGTGTAGAATTTTTTTCCAAGTTCATTATCTAACAGCTAACGGTATCAATAACAGCAAGCGGTTTTATTTGAATGAGTGATATCAGATTTGATTTTTCATATGTAGGAAGAACTTAAGTATTGTATAAAAGAATAAATATAAAGATCATAAACAATATGTCTGATTCTATTTCATGCTGGTATATTCATTGCCAATTTTTTAATACATGAGGTCAATTTCTTTATTATAGGTCAATTTCTTAATTTTACTTCACAACAAAGAAACGACTATAAACTATACTGATATATTTATGCTTCACATTTAGTTGGAGATTGAATGACACGTAACAAAACTATTGTAACTTTATGGAGTCTCCCTTTTTATTGATATTAATTATTTAGGTAAATAATTATATATGATTCTCGGGTTGCAACTAAGTAAAAAAGTTTCAGAAACTCAATCGCAGCAGATGAGCAAGCTCATTATAAAAATACCCAATACATGTTTTTAACAGTGCGGGATTAAATTATACGATATCTCGCTCTGAAAACTTATGGCTCAAATTAGATGCAACAAAGACATAAAAAATTGAAGTGTTTAATAATAATATACATGACCTAAGCAAACCACCTAAAACTTAGTTTACACTTGGAATAAGAATATAAATAGTTAATTCAGCTAAAATTAATAATGGTAGAAAAGAAACGTACGAAACCTTGCTTATCAGATAAGGTTAGATACATTTGCAATCTTGGATACATATGGTTTTAATAAAATCATATTATTAATATGATACAGCATTGTAATTGTATAATTATTGATATAAATACGTAGAAGAAAATACAGATTTTTCTCAATAAATCTTTAACGATTGTCCAGAGAATCGCACTTTACGTATTACAAATCAATGATGTGATTTTATAACAATACAAGAGAAATGAGGGAGAATACACACACACAAATGCCTTCTGCACTGAAAACTATTCCTCACTGGATTCTATAGTACCCGTTTCTAATATGCCAGCTAAAACATAATTAGAAATAATTAACAGAGAAATAAATAACATTTTAGAAATTAACTTTATTTCAAGCAACTCAAATAAATTATTGCAAGCTAACTTTTCTATTTTCATTACATTATTTATTCATGTATATGCAAAGAAATTTTATAGTCTCTCTTTTTCGAAAAATAGATTTCCTCCTATTGCTTTAACTGAAACAAAACCAGAGAAATAAATGATTGAAAGCGTACACGTTTTCAAACTAAATGTGAATGATGCCCAAGTTCATTTACGCATTTACAGTGTGTGTGTATATATATATAAATTAGGTTGGGGAAAAAGAAATCCATTATTTTTACGTGAACTTTATGTAACTTCTTTTGGATTCGCTTTGTAAAAAGGTTTAAAACAGCTTTCATGTAGATTTTTAGGTCTTGCGCGTTACGACTGCTGACATACGGTTAACTTCGATCATTTTTGATATTTTATAGACATTTTCGACGATGTTGTATCCACATGAGAGGTGCATCTCTAACATCAAAATACCCGAACGGAATCGAATAAACAAAAATTGTACGTAACTGGTTGTTACAGTATTATATAGGACGATAAACACCTTTCACAATTTCAGCCACCTGGTTAGCCTTTTCTGCATTATAAAAGAAAAACGAAATTGTATCGAATTTTCTGTTTGTTGTCTTCCATTTTTAAAACCTTGTACTCGTAACTGAATTAATCAAACAAAAAACCGCAAGAGGATATTTTAGTGTCAAATATCACCTTTCCAATGAGCATAAATCTGAAATTGTTTGATATATACCTCACGAGATATCGATCACTACAGACGTCTACCGAAAAAATAATGGATTACTTTTTCCCCAAACTAATATATATATGAAGCCCGGTGGTATAGTGGTAGTGCTTCGCGCTTCGAGGTCCGATTCTTGGTCTAAGCAAGGTAGAATGAGCCTTTCACTCCTTCAGTGGATCAATGGAACCGAATACTTGGGTTTTTTGCCCTGCTTAGGAGCTAAACACTGAGGGCTTGGTATTAGGCTGGCCTCCAAACCGGAACATATATATCGCACACCAGGGCTCTCGGTCATGTAAAAATTAGAATGAAATTTATTTTTGGTGTAATTGAAATAAGTTTATTTTATCTGAATTTAACTGTAATAGAATCTGGCTATATAAAAACAGTATTCATGAGAACCGTATAGAGGAAAACTTACTTTGATAACGAATTTCGAATTTCGAAATTAACGAATTTCGCTGTAATAAAATAGAGAACTAAAATTACCTTAACTATGCACAGCTTAACAAATATTGTATGTTAAAATCATTTCTATAGCAAAGCTTAATAATCGCTAATTGTTTTTTTAAAAAAAAATAACGATTAATAAAACCGCAGTTTTATATTCTAGTATGAGTTTTGAAATCAATTTTGAAGCAAATAAAGTAGTACATCTAACTTAAATTTTCTATTGCTAATAATAGAAATATTGCATTTCTTACCAAAAGAGCATCTACTTAAGCTAGTTTAATTAGTAATGATAATCAAGACATTTAATTGAATAGATAGTACTTAACTAAATCTTTCGGAAAAAGACGGAGAAATTATCATTAAAACAGGATTGCGCCCAAGTAATGATATTGAAGCTAAATTTGTATATACCGAAACTGGTCGTCATGAAAATAACTTACAGGTGATAAGTATTTAAATACAGTAGCAACAAGAAGAAAATTTTCTGAGAAATGGTAGAAAGAAAAAGCGGGTGTTAAGTAATCCTCTTCCGCACACAAGAGTTTTTTCGTCATGCAACGTTATTGCACACATTTTTAGTCTAAGATAAGGTTGTGAACCTTATTTCTACTACTGTAAAAAATGCAATCCAAGTTGTGGAGGTGGAATGAGGGCAGATCGTGTGGAAAGCAGATGGACATCCACCTGCTCTCTTTAGTTCAATTAGACCTTCATTTGACATTCGCCTTGTTTTCTAAGCGGTGGTGGAAAGAATTAAAAAAGTATTTATCCAAACGTTAGAAAACCCAAGGTCACCACATAAGACTTTTTATTAGCGTAATAAGGCTGACAGTCGGTTGAATTGAAGTATAAATAAAAAATTTACCACATAAATGTTGTTCAGAGATCTATTTAATGAAGATATGATTCATCCTGCCTAATATCAGTGAAAAAAGATTTAGGAGTGGCAGAATAGCAATATACTTCTGAATAATTTGAAAAGTATGATAATGATTTTCATGTTTTATGTCGAACGCCATTTAAAAACACAAGTTAATTACATCAAAAATGCAATTGGTTAAAATTGTTAATCGATTATAAATATCTTGTAATCAATCCACCTGAAACTGATAAAAATCTTAAATATTCATAATTTTAATCCCCCTTTTTAATATTTCTTAACTTATAAGTGGTGAGATTTAAGGTTAAATTGTTTTCCGAATAGATAAGAGCTTTAATTTTTTTATAACTTTCATTGATAGTTTTTTTTATAAAAAAATGTCCTGACAAAACTGTTAATAGAACTCAGAATTACATAATAATCTCTTCCATTGTTTATAGTTTTAAAATTCTTGTCATATAATAGGGCTTTAAAAATTTTCACTCAATTAATTCGATACTTTTAAACAAAAATTACAAAGCTTCAAGAAAAAATTCATAGCTGTTTTAATTTTACATCATGTGTGAACCTTTTTCATTAAACTAAGTTTTGATTTAGTAAAATATAAGTTTATATGTAGAATCATATATGCTGGACAGAGACCAGTAACATAAATCTCTTAGCAAAATAATGAAATTATATAATAAACAATCACATAAAAATTCAAAGGGGAAAATTTATACAAGAACCTTTCATTTTTTATAGTAATAGTAGTAAATATGTTGATAACAGCTATAAATCTACTATTTTAACTTTGAGACCAAAATATTCTGTATTTTAAAATTATCTAAAACTAAAATAAAATTAGTCACTGTTTCCAAATTTGACATTTCAACTAAATATTTTATGCTATCAAAATAAACGGTTAAAAAAGAAATCGTTAAGATTCTAAAAAGCATATAATTTGCGTTCTCTTTCAACTCTCAATAGCATTGTTTAATATTAAAAACCAATTTATCAACTGCTGTTTATTTGTATTTCGTAAATAATAATTATTAGAAGTTCTCAAGATTTTAACCACGATTTTGTGACGAGAAAAATTGTCTGTGGCAATTTTGTTATATATTGCTGGGGAAAAAAAAACGTGTTTGAAATATTACAGAAGACCAAGTTCATGTTCATAGATTGTTTTATAATTAGTTGAGAAATAGTTATCGAAACTGATCGCTAACAGAATCACGCTCAAGACATGTTAATCATATTTTTTATTATGCACATGTTTTCGTCTATTGTTAGATAATCACTCCAGATATCACTGTCAATACTTTGTATATGCCATGAATTGCCAACTGAAGTAGATCAGAGAAATTGGAACCATTATCTATTGTTCCGTAGATTTGCCTCTCCTTCATAGTTGCTATTTAAATAATACTGAAATTCTTGTGCAACTATCCAGCTATACAAGTATGCAGTTATTTTAATATCATATATTATTCTTTAATTGAAAATTATATTCGTCTTTTCCCCAAATCAATAATTAATGTAATGTAGTCGCAGTGGTTTCTATTTGGGCCAATTTTTGACTAAATAATTAGCTAACACACAGACACACGCACGAGCACGAGCAACAAATTATATATATGTATATATATAAAAATTATCAAACAATAATTTGAAACAAGGTATTCTTTTTAAATATGCTTTGCATAAATCAACATGATATTTTTTTACTTCACGGATCGCATATTGTTTAAATTAATGTGAATTTAAAAGAAGGAACAGAGCTATAAATTTTTTTACTTAAACATTGAAGCGAAGAATATCAACATAACATAAAAAATCTAATAAAATTATAAGTAAAACGTTACAAAAAAAAATGAGAATTTAAATATAAAATCCCTATTAACGAATTTTACAATTAGATGATTATTTACATTTATAATGAATCTGAATCTTATATCTCTATTTCGAATGTTTATTAGCAAGAACGAAATAAAAGTTTATTTTAATATTAAAAATTTTAAGCTAGTAAAATTTTTTAAATCATTTGAAATGGAAAAGAAATCAGTGACGTTTCATAAAAGGACAATAGAAGTTTCGGAAATTTTTTTAAATAAAATTATATTATTCACACACACATGAAAACACTTAGCGATTCATAAACAGTAATTAAATATGATATACAAAATTATATAAAATTAACCGTAATAATTAATTGATTTTGGTAAATTAAAGGAAAACTTTATACGATTTTCATAACTACTAAGATCTTAAGATTTCTCAGACATTATTTTTAATGAACACATTTTTTCTAAGTTACAGTTAGAACTACTTTAAGGAACACTTTCTACTTAAAAATTTTAAGGAATTTAAACTAGGGTTCTAAAGATAATAAAAAATCAAATCAATCAATAAAAAAAATCAAAGAGCATAAATAATCAATAGCATAGATTTTGTTTTCATTGATATTTAAATCAGCAAATTATTATAATTTAAGCTTCATATATTAAACCATAACCTCAGTAAAGTATTTTCAACACAATTCTTCCTGAGCAATCTGTTTTTAGCTAAGCAGGGAAGAGAAAAATGTAATCCTCCTATAAGTAATATAATATGGCCAGAAAAGATTTACTTACAGTACTTTTTAGGTTAAATGAGCTATTTGTTCTAAGCCTTAAGTTTAATAAATTAAGCTCTGCATTTCTTTTCAGGAAAAATAATGTCTAATGCGCAGACTTTTATGTTTAAAAAAAATATAAGGGGGGGGGGGAAAGAAACTTAATAGAAAAGAAAGTGACTACTTAATAATAGAAATTGATGTGACTCAGCGGAAACTTAGAAAGTGCAAAACTGCCTCCAAGGAAAAACTTAACGAGAAAATTTAACATAATTTTTAAACAAGAAATTACTCACTAAGAATTACCAAGAAATATAAAATTAATTTAATTAGACAATTTTACACACGAAAAACAGTTTGCTTATTAAATATAAATTTATATAACACATTTTTTCTGTTTACACTAAATGTTCCGTGATTAAATTTCAATCGAAGTAATTAGGAAAACTTATTTCTTTATTTCGAAAGCCTTTGTTTATTAAGACATAAAAGTGAAATAGCTTAGAATGTCAAAACAAGAAATGCCTAACAATAAAAAGATAATATTACTTAAATCTACATTTAAAATGAATAAAAAATATTTATATTACTGAGATTATTGAATGAATGAACTGATTATTGAAATGATTATGAAAATTTATATTACTGAAAGGCAATGAAATTTACGTAACCAATTTCTGTATAATTTTATTGAATTTTTTCATGGCGTTAGACACAATCTAAACTAGTAACTATTAAAGCATAATTTTTAAAACTTTTAAATAAAAATTAAGAAGTAAATGAAGTATCAAAAATTTAACTTAAATATTTTTAAATTTTACTATATAGAATCTTGAATGAAAAACTTTAATATATATATATATATATATATATATATATATATATATATATATATATATATATATATATATATATATAGTAAACTAAGAATGTTCAAGTTTCAATGCATCTTCACAGCCAAGTTCAACTGATGAAAATGTTATCAGGGCAAATGCAAAATTTCTTTGCATTAACAGATCAAACAAAAAACGTCCTTTTTCCCTTTACCCTTCTTAAATTGAACCAGTCATAACTTTGAAAAAATAATCGTACTTAAATGTAGACATTTATGTTATTACGTTTCCTTAAGGCCTGAATATACTTCAACCTTCACTCATATTACACTTAAGTGGAGATTATGGGGAGCACATTTCTATGAAAAAAATATTTACCATATCTGTTTGGTTTCTAACACACTGGGGTAAAACATGCAAATATAATCAAACGAAATCTGCAGGTGCGTTGTTGTGTGCTATTATATTTTAAATTATACATTAATGGAAGCATGTTTATAATATTACAAACAAAACTTTTATGTAATATAAATCTAATTAATTGAAAAAAATATAGACAGAAATTATAAAATTAAAAAATAAGAAATGTAATATTAAATGAAATAATACATAAAAAATAAATTAAAAATACTATAAAATATCCTAAGAAAATTTAAATTATTTTAATCGAATCATTTTTTACTATTTTTTTGGATAATATGTGCTATTACCGTTATGATGCTAAAATGTTAGCAATCAAATTAATGAGGCATACAAACTCATTAGATAAAATTAAGAGAAAACTTAAATATATCAGAATCGATATGCAACATGATTACACGATGTAAAATAAATAAAACATTTTTGAATGTTGCATATAAAACAATCGATATAAAGTTATATTATTCTATAATTTCGGCGAAAACTATTATATTTATATTGTACAAAGGGAATAATTGTGTAATTTAAAATAATGTGAATAATTGTGTAATAATAATTACATAAGCGTAATTTTTTTAATATTATGGGTACTGCGTTTATAAAAATACTTTGTAGTGTAAAAAGTCAAGAGTATTAGTCTAAAATATTCATTTTCTATTCATTACTACTTATAAAGAATCTTGAAGTACTGTTATATAGAAATCCGAATACATAAAAGAATATCAAAAATACTATCTATACAAAGTAATAACGAATACGACTGACTACTTGAGTTTTTTTTTTTTTTTTTTTTTTTTTTTTTTTATAGCCTTTTGGGGTTGTTGGAGCGCTTGGCGAATGGAAGAAATGCCAGCATACCTGTTAACAGACTAAAATGTATGTCTTTTTGCAAAAGAGAACTTTAATTATTGTCGATTTATAAATGATATATAAATATAGCATTTAACTTTTAGCGTAACCCAGACTCCCGTTTATAATAAAACTCATCTGAAGAACGCTATACATATTTTATCAAAAATTCCAAATTAATCATCAATAATACATACTAAGTATTGCTCAGATTTACGGTTTTCTGAACGACAACTATAGCGTTCATTAACAATTATTGTAAACCAAAACTGTAACCTTTCATTTACCCAAGAAAAATATTTCTATCATACTTAACAACTAGTTGCCACTGTAACGATTATTGAAATTACAGGCTTAACTTCTTAAAACTTAAAATGTGTGATTAAAGCTTTATTTCTATGATAGAAAACGCAATATATCGTTTACTATATTGCATCAGTTTTAAAGAAATCGTTCATAATATGAATGAAGAAAATACTATCTTGAAGTTTTTTTTTTTTTTTCCCGCATATATACTTTATTTGTTTAGAAAATAGGATGATATATTATTAAGCGATCCCAAACAAGATCCTATATCACAATTCTTGATTTAGGTGAATGTTACCCTGGCATATGTCATTGTGCACATGACAACCACGCTATGATGAATATCTTTTATTTTATTGTAGTTCAGATTCTACAAACAAGCTTTGAAAACTCGCAAGCGGAAACTCTTGTAAATCACTCAAATTGATTCATATGCTGCAAGGCTTTAGTTATCAAAAAAGTATTATAATACTATAAATAAGTGAGTATTTATAGTATTTCAAGAAATCTGTTCAACAGTTGGAACATTAAGTTTTAGGCTAAATATATAAAAATTATGTGTTCTAAAAACTGGTGCGAGAATTTTTAATAATATTATAGTAATCAAAGGTAAAAATAAATCAATATTTAGAACGATAATATCACTGTTCCGCATTGGCTATTTCTGCGAAACTTTACATGTCTCTGAGTCTCTTCCTTGTAAAATGCAACAACAAATTTAAGCAATAATTCACATGATGAATAATTTATATATATATATTTGAAAATTTGTGGTAACCCACTTACAGAGATGAAATAAGCATTTAGAACGTTTTAATCGTTTATAATTCAAGTATTAACATCAGAGGAGGGTCGAAATTTATTTTTTAAGAGAAATGCATAACAAACCACTCCCAATTCTGGAGGCGCAGGGTATAAGAGACCAAAAAAAAGAAAAAGAAAAGAACAGATGGGATTGAGATTCATTCTGAGGGTAGAGATATCAGAGCATATTTTATAAAAAGATATAAAAAGGAAATACCGTATAAGAAAACGCTTATTAGGTGGTGGGGCTGTTTTCAACCCACGTTCCAACCGCAAATTCAGTAAGAACAGGTTCCGACCCACGCGACTTTCACCCTATATGGACTTCCGACAAACCACGAAACTAAAAAGGAACGACGTGACAGAAAACAAAACAAAAAACTCCTGACAGTGACGAATCCGTTAGTTTTCTTTTTTCAAGGAAGACATCAATCTGAATTTCACAACATATGAATTTATATGGAAAAAAGAAAATGTGTCCAAATCGAACACACTAGTTTAGGAATAAGCTGTAAAGATTAGGTCAGGGCTCGTTAATAAAAAGCAATTAGGGAATATGAAACCAAGAATCCGACATGAATGACTCATTTCCAGTCCAAGGAAGCGATGTTGACATTGATAATAATTAATTATTCTTGATCGTTTATCTTTCTCTCAAAAAATTAAACAGAAACTACTAAGATTCTAATCTGATATTTAATTCAATCAGTTCTAGAATTTTATGTGACAAATACAAGCATTAATTATTTTCTACAAATAGTTTAACTGAAAGAGAACGTTATTGCACAAAAACACGAATAGCATCAAGATTTTAAAGATTAAGAAAAGTTTTTAATGTTGCTGTTGTTGTTGTCGTGTGCCAGCCAGGCTGGCAATATGGGTTGCGCTGCTCCACTTTTCCAACTGAACCATATTTGGTGTGGAGTCCGACTTCCTCAGTACACACATGCCATAGGTACCCGTTTATAGGGTAGGCAACCATTCACACACAAAGAAAAAACAAAGACAAGAAAGAGAGAGAAAGTACATCCATGCCCAAGCCAGGATTCGAACCCAGGTCCCACCCATCTGTAGTCAGGTACGCTAACCACTAGACAGGTTGGGCGGCAAGAGTTTTTAATGATTCCCTAAAAAGAAAATGTAGAAGTAAAATGAAGAAAATACGAAAACACACTATTCATTTCATTACAGCATAAATATAAATAAGAATTCTAATTACTGACCACTTTTTAAGATAATTATAGGTAACAGTAAAATGTCCTTAATAGCTAATTATTTTATCCTTAACAAACAATCCTTAACATGCAATTATCTACAGTTTTAATAAATAAAATTTTCAAAACAACAACGTAATTTTAACTAGTGGAACACTGCTTAATATCTAAAAAATTCCATCTCAAAATTAAAGAAAATATAAGGAATAGCGCACAAATTTTCATTTACTTTTAAATTTCTGAAAACATTCATAATATCTTTACAACTACAACAGAAACAAATATATAGAGGTTAAATTTTACAGGTTCATTTCCTAGTTTTCCAAATTGGAATTTATTTCCTAATCAGAGTTAAAAAAGTTGCAACATTCCAAATTTTAAAGTTTCAGAAATCCTCCCCCCCAATTCTAAATCGGAAGGCTGTGTGAACATTGAACATGCTTTTAAATTCAACCTAGGAATATCAGATTAACTAGAATCAGTAGTATAGAATTTTCGAAAGGCTTTTATTCAGCACGTAGATCTGTATTAGATAGCAAACTTTAAATAATTCGAAGAATTTTTCTTTTTCTCCACCATTTTTTGTTTTTCTATATAGAAGGGGGCTCGTATAGTTGCATATTCTATTATTATAGAAACAATTCAATAGCTTTAAAATGTAGATACATTTTCTTCGGAAATCTATCACTACTTAGAGCAGTTAAGAATAAATTAATAGCATTAGCATACATCTTAAAAATTATTTCATAAAGGTAAAGCCTCATGAAGGTATAATATAACTACTACTACTATACTAGGTATGTTATAAAAACAATTCCATAGCTTTTTATTAAAGATAATAAAGGAATTATTTAACTTGTACATAGAAGGAAAAATACACATATGAATGTTTACAATCCCCCTCAAGTCCTGTAGACTGCCTCATCGCGGCGAAATGTTGTCACTGGGTGAAATAGGCGAAGTACGTCGAGAGTCTAATTCCTGGTAGGGTCACCTTAACGTGAATGCCATTTCATTTAGCCCAGCTAAAGTCTACAGGCGTTGAAGCGGAGTCAGACTTCTACCTTTGGTGCTCCAGTCTTAGGACACAGAAGCTGCCTATTTTCCCTATATATGAATAAGTCACCCTGTCTTTCTCAAACTGCCTGGCAGTGGTATCTATATCAAATCTCAGGACTATGAATTAAAAATCAAGATTCGGAATCCAAATTTCTGTTCTGTTTTTCGTAGCGAGGCTCTAGTTGATGGTGATCATCAATGAGGGATTAGAAATGCTCGAGCCAATCACACAGAATTGTGACATCTGGATCTTGACAGACAATAGATGCTCAGTCCAACACTTGGCTAACTGGCATAAAGTGGGGGATAGTGTGGAAGTTAATATTCTCAAAAACTTAAAATACCTTTCACTGTCCCATCAGATCCACCTTCAGTGGATTCCCTTTCGTGTTGACATCCAGGATAATGAGCTTGGCCAAGGCGGGTGCTAGTGATGCCATTGAGCACCCTGCACCTCTTATTCAATTAGAAATTTCTTCGAGAGCTAAGAACCAATTTAAAACCCTATGACTCGCCCCTCCAGTTCATCACCGGTATAGGAGCAGTGCCCCAGGGTATTTTTTGGCTCTTGTAAGCAGTAGACAAGATCAAACAGCACTTACTCGCTTTCTCAGTGGACACCTTAAAACTATGAAGCTCTCTGGGGTATCTAAGCAATTTGAAGTGTTTTATGGAGAAGGCTTCTCCTGAACACATTCTTGCTTGTCTGGGCCTCTCCATAAAGGACCTTACTGACAATCCACTTTTAGATTTGAACTTTTTCAGGTTTCACAGTTTCATATACTTGAGTTAGCTCCGCTAATCTCGGGGATGTGCAACATGTTTACAATTTCTTATAAAAGAAACTAATTTAAGTTTCTGCCTTCTGCAAGCTGAAAGTGCTTCAGAATATTTTTTTCTCTTGCCTCACGGGAATATGACTCATTATCTATGAAAAATTCTTTCAGAAGAGAAAAATATATAAAAAGATTTACAGTAATATTTAATTAATAGGCTACACAAAATGTAGTGCCAAAATTGCGCTTTCAAATTAAAATCATTCAACTTGATTATATTTCATGCAACGGTATTTTATTTATAAAACACTAATACAAACGCATGCGAAAGAATCTAAAGAATTTTTCACAAGAATATCATACTATAGAGCGATAATAAAAGTTTCACAATTAACATTTAAAAAAATTCTTTGTTTCATAAAACGATACAAAATGCATATAATTGTTACAATAAATAATAATTGAATTGGTATAATTTAAATAATTTAAAAGTTAATGCAAACTAACGGTCAAGATGACGGTCAAGATGAAAAAATTATTGCGAAAAATAAATATTTTGAGCCATTCAGTTGTCGTGGATAGCACGATAGGAGCTACTTGTGTCATGATTGACATTAGAAACCCCTAAATATCGGTTGTATGATTATTGTTATTAGAGTTACCATAAGTGGTAAGTGTATTGCGATTGTCCCGACATTATTAGAGTTGAAGATGCTATAAGATAGCTATGATTCACATTTTCAAAAGAATGAAACCTGGTTTTCACAATACTTTTCCACAATGATTATTGTCTAATAACGGGAATACATTATACATTTGTTATGAAGATACAGTTAATACATTAATTGTAAATCTAAACCTTTGTCATAACGTAATACCCCATCAGTTTTTAATTTTAGTAAAACTGATAGTAATTTCAAGCACATTTATATTAATCTTTACCTTATTACGTACAGTGTAAACAACTAAACTTTAAGATGTTAATTGTTTAATGGATTAACGTATATTTACAAAGCATTAGTTATTAAGCAGAATAAAATATAATCAGTGCTACCACATACATAACAGGTATTTTTTTCTATCGAGAGATTTTATAGAGAAAAATTATTCTAGTGACATTGAAGAGTAAAAAGATTTAATAATTCTTTTCAATTTGTAATTAAAAAATTGCACAAATATTAATATTTTCAAAGATTTAATAAAACTGAAAGAAATTAAAACAGTTAATTATCAATAGCTGTCAAGAAAGCTATGAACAATTGCTTACAGTAAAATGAGAATCATTGTTATAAATTGCTCAAGAAACGCTTAAAATTTCAGCTAATGACAGCCATTTTAGAAAACGTAATTTAACAATAAATACAACGCAATTTGTATAGAACGTGACTTTCAGATAAAATCAAGGTGCGTACATACGATAAGCAACTAGAGTTTCAAATTTCGGAAATTCATTTGTTTCGCGTGACTCAGGAAGGAACACAAATTATTCTCAAATGGATCAAATAAAAGAGTAATGAATATTCAAGGAAAAAAAAAAAAAAAAAAAAAAAAAAAAACTTTATCGTTACAGAATAAAAAATGAAAAATTAAATTTTTTGTTCAATTTAAATAGAAATCAAAATGTATGGAGCAATTTACATTTCTGCAACAAAGAATGCAAAGTGTGTGATTAATTGATGGGATAAATAATATTTTAATTCAACTAAAACTAGAAAAAGTATTATTCCAAACATCAATGTAGATTAGAGTCACATATTAAATTGTCAGAAAAGCATTCAGCCGCAACAATAGTACTCAAAACATAAATTATTCCTAACATGATGTCTAAAAATTAATTTTTGTATACTTACTTCACAAGGAGAGAAGTAGGGGAAAAACTAAATTAAACTCCGGTAACAAGATAAATCTGAATAGCAGATTTTGTTTTTGATGAAAAGTAATTTTTTAAATTAATCCACGTAATAATTTCTTAATGTAGATCTTTGAGGTTTGAACCTAACATACCCGGAGGGTTTACTCTCAATAAAAAAATGAAAGAAAATTTAATGTAGACGCTTCAGTCGTTTTAGAGTGTATGTAAAGCATAATTCATTTTGGTTATAATTAGAGGGGAAACTATGTATAAAATATTTGTTAATATTTTACGTGCTTATGCACAAATATGTAGCTCATGTATGAATTAAACTAATTGAGCCCGACACACAAGAGCAAGAAATGTTATAGAAAATATTTTTAATTAATTTCAGAAAAAATATACAATAAAAGATTAGTAAAGTTAGTCACATTTCGAATTTATTAGGTTTTGATTTACTAAGATTAGTTCGTTTTATTTTAAAATAAATTAGTTCACATGGATAGACTCGATTATCCATGGTAATAAATGCATGACATTGGCTAAAAATGGATAAACACATTAAAAACAGTTAATATATAAAATTAATTACCAATAGCAGGTACTAACTGAATAAATGCTTAAAAAGAGCTTAAATAGAAACATTAAAAAACTTACACATATTTTTAGTTTTCCTTCATAAATAATGTGCTTTCATAAAAAAAATAAATAAATAAATAAATGTGGGCATTTTAGCAGAATTAATAGATTTACAGTTTAACAGGTCTCTATACAATAGTGTGCAATTTAAAAAAAAAAATCGGATTTAAGTCCAGCCAGAAAAGTGGCTGAATAAATAGAAGTTATTAGAGATTATGAGTTTGAAAAATCACAAATTGATTTTCTAATAAAGGGGTTAACCTTTAGAAAAAATATTCCTGCGAGGAATAGATTACATGCTCACACATAATAGGGAACTAAATTTATTATTATTCAAATTTTATAAAATCTCAGTTCTCTTCATCATAAAAAGCAATTTTTATTCATTTATTATAAATTTAAATGTATTTTTTTTTTCTCCCAGCGACAATAGAATGTTTTTCAAACAGAAACAAAAAAGTTTAAATAAAAAGAGCTCTGGCTAATTTTCATAAGCCAGGAGTGACATGGAGTCAATCAATGCTAAAGACAAAATAATTCTTTTTGATTGAAAAAAAGGAATGATGTTTATTATTTTTACCATTAACAGGAACAAAAAAAAACAGCTAAAATACCAAAAATTTGGTTACCAAAAATTAAGAAAACTCACAAAAATTGTGATTACTCAAACATAACAAAAATAAGCCAATCTCAATGAAATTTGAATATGTTGGTAAGTAAAAGGAGCTCAACAATATGACATCATGCAAAATATTTCTGCTGATGTCGGAATAAGCCATTTGCGAGGACCATAAAAATGGATGTCTCAAAGCATGGTTGCAATTCTCGCTATGTGTCTGAGATTAGAAATCTAGTACAGCGAAATTGTAACAATTGCCTCCAGGCATCATTTGCAGAACAATTTCGATGATGAGCTATTGGGAGACTAGAGGCAGGACAAAATCAGATAAAAGTGGCTAGGTTTCTGAATGTGAGTCCCTCTGTGATTCATAGACTTTGGAAACAATTTTTAACCACATATTCGGTATATAGGAGGTTCAGCCACGGACACCACACGCTACCACGAGTGCCCATGACAGTTATATGTCATTATGCGCAGGAAGGAATAGAACCGCAACTCCTAGGCTGAACTCAGAAACTCCCTCCATGCAAACTGCGGAAGGTTGGTTTCCAAACAAACCGTACGTCGAAGACTTCACTAACGTGGTCTTCATGCGAGGCGACCAGTCATTTGTGTCTCGCTTACGTCACGTCACAGGCAGGAGCGTTTGCAATGGACACGTCAACACGTATATTGGACGCATGATCAAGAGGGAGATGTTCTCTTTACGGATGAGTCCAGGTTTAGTTTCGAAAGCGAGAGAAGGCGCATTTTTATCTGGTGAGAATGTGGAACTCGTTTTCATCCATCAAATATCCGAGAAAGAGATGCATACGGATGTGCAGCCTCTGTGTTTGGGGTGGTATCTCTTTGGGTGGACACAGAGACTTTCATGTTTTTACCATTGAAATGTTAATAATCACATTCTATAGAAATGATATCCTTGATGCTCATGTAGGCCTATATGTCGGGGCAATAAATGATGCTTTCGTGCTACAGGATAATAATGCGAGATCCCACATGGCTTGCATCGTGGATGCTTATCTTGAGCAGGAAATAAGTGAACGCATGCTGTGGCCAGATCGATCACCGAACTTTAACCCAACAGAGCAAGTTAGGGACACTCTAGGACGACGAGTAGCTCCTCTTAATCCCCCTCCTGGGACTTTAGCCATGTTTTTAACTGCTTTGGAGGAGCAATAGCTCGCACTTCCTTCACAATTAATAACTGCATAATTGAAAGCATCACACATCACTGCATGCGCTGTATTGTTTTCTGGAGGGTTCATACTCCATATTAAAGCTACTTTTTCCATACCAAAATTAAACCTCCCATTTGTTCATTGCAAACAGATGCTAATTTTTAAAACACCGTGATTGTCTGGCGATTTCTTTTTAAGATATTTCGTACCTTGCTATGTGTCATATAATGTGTATAAGTTTCATTAAATTCCCAGAATAACTTTTTGCGTCATCGTCATTTTTGTGATTTTTCCTGAATTTATGATAACTAGTGTAATTTGCAAGTTGATTTAAAAAGTCTGGAAAAAAATAGTATTTTTAAATTTCAATCATAAATTAGAATAAAGATGTATCTTAACGCGTTTTACGCCGGGAAAAATGACATTTCAGCCTGATAAGTTCCATCAATTTAGTCCCACTCTAATTGAGAGCAAAATTCCACTAACATTAGCGATATTGAATGGTTTGTTGACTGTTGACCTTCTCTACACGAGTTGCATTAGTGGTGGGTGCGTAGGTGACTAAAAAACTATGGTTGAGATATTGAAGGGCAAGCATAAACTTTGAAATTTATTTATAGCTTCTGGCCATAAGTACTATATTTATATAAATCGAAGTAGTGGGGTTTCTTCTTAAAATTTAACATTAAAAGTACCTCATGTTGCTTTTAATGTGCTCTGGTAACAACTCAAAGAAAAAGCTTTCTTATACAAAAAGCTATATATTTCTTATATATATAGCTATATAATAGCTTTCTTATGTTATAAAAAAATAAATAAAAATATTCAATGTATAAGTAACAAAAGTATTTAAAATCGTGAAACATTAAAATGTTTGATTCAATTTTAAATAATATAGAAAAAATTAAGCTCAACTTTTAAGCCAAATGACACCAGAAAAGTTAGGGTTGTTACACGCGGTGAGATGCATAGATGGTGTGTTATTCTATTCAATTTGAATTAAATATTAATATATTTACGAGAAGAAAATTATAATAGCAAATTGGGGAGAAATGTTTTTGAAATAAATCGTATTATATGATATAGGAAAAAATTAAAACTTCTGTTTTTAAAGTACCGAAGTTTCTTATCTGTGATTCATTTCAATGAGATGAGGGAGAAGATGGTCGTAAATACAATTCTGAAAACAATGATTCGTGTTATCTCATTCTGACTGCCTAAAATTGAATAGAAATACATCTAAAAAAAATTCAAACATCTGTCAATTTTCCATTTTTATTAAATAATATTTTAAGAACCGAAAGTGTGTTTAGGAATTTATATGCGTCTTCATTAGAGTTATTTAGTAAAATTATGCAACACACTTTAAACTGATTTAAAGATTCCAATAATTTTATCTAGATGCTAAGTTATCTAGAAATGAACAGAATACGCAGATTTTTAAAATAAAAACAGAACTTTCTGTTGTCTGCTGTCATGCAATAATTTCTATTCTTTTATTTTTTCTTTTTGTTTGTTCCCTGATAATAGTTATATAATATGAAAGTAGAAGTCTGAGCAAAAAAGATTAAAAGATAAAGTCTAAGCAAAAATTAAAAATATTCTCGGGACTACATAATTATTTTTATTTGAATATCTTTCTTGGGGGAATAGAAAATGCAAAAGCATTAACAATTATTCCAAAATTATAAATCATATAATAAGCAAATAAATAATTAATTCTAAGCAACATTAATTTAATAAATTAAGTCACTTTTTATTACTAAGATATTTAATGAGTTCAGCATGGTAATGAATTAAATATGAACTTCATGAACATTTATTTAGTTTTGATATTTTTATTTTGTTTGCATCTAAAAGATCCAAATTCCTATGATTTTGGTTTCATTTGCTTTTAAGAAAGGTCAAAGCCTTTACGAAACTTGGGTAATACTTTTTTTTACAATTTAATAAAATATATTTCACGGCTTTTCTGCATTTAACTAATGAAAAGCTAAATTTTATAAAAGCGACACATTTGATAATGATTTCTGTCATATCTAAAAAATATGTACATGCTGATAAATTCTTAAGTATTTCTCTTTGAAGAATAATCTAATTTATTCCTGAAATTGTTATTTTCTTAAAATTTTATGCGAATTTGGCAATTAATCAAACTGGGTGAGGACCCTGAAAACTAAATAAAATAGTTTATTAATAGGTGTCTTAAGCTTACACAAACTTCTGAAAGGAATTTCTCGAGAGAGATAAGAGAACATTTAACGGATATAAAAGCATAATTATAAAATCAGTCAAAAATGTTTCTTAATATTTTCAAAATATAAGAGGATTTAATAAGTCGGCAGAATAATTCTGCGCTCTAAAGATAAAGTTATTCACTTGTGTTTCAAAGTATGAAATAAATGTTTCGTTAATACTTATAAAATAATTCTTTTCTTATCATATTATTAAACGAAACAATGGTTAACGAAATTTAAATTCACATATAGAAAATTTTTGTTCATTTATTTTTTAAATTGCATTTATGTATTAAAGTCTAACATGCAGTTTAAAATTTGAGATAGTTATTAAGAAAAGCATTTTTTCTCTTTTGAAATTTTATGAACTGCATCAATTCACGAATACCAAAACGAAATTTTTAGAATTCCTATATTGTGAATTATTTGAAGATGAACAGACTATATTTAAAAAATAATCTAGAAAAATATATAATGAGCATTAAATCACATAAATTAGAATAGCAGTTAGAAACGCAATAGGTTTAGTGACACTTTTAAGACTACTGTCTCGTTTGAGGGAATAATGAAGGCATAACTCTGAAAGAGAAAGATTATTTCAAATATTCTTGAAAGAAGAATAATTAATTCAAAATAATGCATTTTAAAAATAGTGTATGAACTTAGAATTTTTAGTTCCAAATTCTAAATTGCTTAAAATTATTCTCATATATTTATGTACTTTAATTCTTTTAATCAAACATAAAATGTTGTTAGAGAATTTCCATTTTTAGAATTATTAAATTGCTAGAGAATTCTCTTCATTCTAGAAAAATTTAATTTTTCATCGAAATTGGGGTACTGAACCTTTCTAACATTTCTTTCAACAGGTTTTACAAAATAAAAAATTCATTAAAATTGTCAACATATTAATAAATTTGGTTTTAATGGAAAATAGCAACCATTCAAATTTCATAGCCCATTTATCGGGGCTATGAAATTTACTTTAATAAAATAAGTTGGTTCTTGAAGAATATACAATTATAATAAAAGAGTTATTTTTAACGAAAATCACTAAAGCAATTTACTGTTTAGCACTTACAAATTAAAATCATCGTACGATTTCATGTCAATATAATTTAATTTTTTAAGCGGGGAGTCTGGTGCATATACATATAATAGAGAAAACTATTATTTAATACTATATATATATATATATATATATATATATATATATATATATATATATTTACTGTCACATGTGTTGATTTTTAATTAAAACAAAAAACGTTACAACATAAATAAACAATACAGCAGGTGTACTTTGATTTTTTTTAAATACATGACAGACTTAAAATTTTTAAAAATCGGTCTTTAGCGATATCAGAAATATTCTGCTCGCACTGCACTTTTTAAATCAATTTAAATGTCATTTAACTTAAATACCAAGTTGAAAACAGCTTTCGCACTGCCTTACACTCACAACTGATTTAAGAAATATTGTTTTTATTCTCAAAACCTTACTTATTGTTTGTTGATAAAAGTTACATAATATTTTTGCAATTTTTATTATTCAGCACGTTTTTAAACATTTATCAACAAAATAACGATAGTTAAGGTTATGATTTTTCAAATGATGAATATGAAACCAAAAAAATGTGATTCACAAATCTATTTCTCCCCATACTTAACATAACTTTTCGATGCTTAGTTAATACTTTTTAAAACAACTCTGATTATATTTTCTATTTTTTCATTTTATGTTTATTTTGATCGACTTCCAATATGACAAGAAATACAGACAACAATATAGAGGAAAACCAAATTCCGCTAAATCAATTCAAACGTATTTAAATCCACTGGATAAGCTGATGTAAGAAAAATCAGTTCTAACACTTCTTAAATCACAAGTTACCATTGCGAGAAAGTTCAGTTGAGATTTAAACACACGCGTTTAAAAGTACAGCCCAAACAAGGTATTACAAAAAAAAAAAAAAAAAAAAAAAAAAAAAAAAAAAAAAAACTATTTAAATTGTTCTTCATGTTTAATTAAATTAAATTCTTTTCGTTTCTTAACAAAATGTTATGTTTTTTAATCAAGGAAAATTTTTTGTTAATCTAATAAAAAATGAAGTTTTATGCAATATTTAAATGTTTGTTCACCAGCTTAATAAAATTCAAATTTAATTTTGAAAAATTGTATAATTATCTTATGTAACTCCTTTTATTTCTAGATAAATATAATCACTGATATATGAATTCGAGACACACAATTCACGTTCATTAATTTTATACTCTATTATTTTCCTCGCATTTTAATATATTTTTATAAAAAAAATCTGTTAATGTTTTTATTTATTTATTTCTAATGGCGGGCACCCTTGAGCAAGTAAGTACATTAGCCCATTTGCCGCAACAAGGCAGGAAACTGCTTCTCATTTTATTGTTACCCAGTGGGCACTTGTGAACCAAGTCACGGAGGTACGAGTAGCATCGCCCACGCCATACCACCACAAACGGGTTTATAGGGCGGGCCACATTCATCCATCCATCATCTGAGAAAACGACAAGAAACACAGAGAGAAAAAGAGAAAGTACATCCATGCCCGAGCCGGGATTCGAATCCAGATCCTCCCCATCCGTAGTCAGTTACGCTAACCACTAGAGAAGTTGCGTGGTTTTATCTGTTAATGTTCCTATGAAAATATTGCATAAGAACTTTTTTTAAAAATTAAATAGCTATTTAACTATGCAGAAGTTAAAAAATCATCTTAATGTGATACATGTGTGTATGTGTTATTTGCAGTTGAATTTTTAGGAGTATTAAAAATATGTAAAACCGAAACCACGATAAGCGTTAAAAACTTAAAATATTTCAAATTGAATTAATTAAAAATTGAATTGAAAAAAGCATGCTTGTTATTCCTTTTCTGCACATTCATTTAAATGAACTTATCAGTTACATGTAGGGAGACAAACAATTAAAAATTGTTTCAATCTTCAAAAAAGTTAATTTAAAAAACTTCACTAAAAAACACTTAAATTTGAAATTAATAAAAAATGAAATGTAAAATTTCTTGATTGTTAATTTGCAAATAAAATGGTTCAGTTGTAAAGTTTTAATTTAAAACACTATGATGATTTTTAAATAAAATAATGAAATTATTCAACATTAAAAATGCAGTACCTCATTAACATAAAATTTATTTCAATATTTAGAAACAGACCTTTTGAATTTAATTTTATACATTATTTTTTTCCTCGTGGTTTAATATATATTTTACATAACCTTATTAGCTGCAGTTCCAATTAAAATATTAAACAAGAAAGTAATTGATTAACAATGTTTTATTTAATTCAAGCTGCAATTTAAATAAAAAGAAGTTAAAAAAAACATTTTAATGAAATACACATTAATTGCTGTTGAATTTTAGAAGAATAGTAAAAAGCATGCGAGATAAATTTTCAAAGGTAAACATCTCAAAGGAATCTAAGATTTAACTTTGAAAAGGAGGATACTTGAAAATAATGACAAAATTCCAAAAAGTCGAGATACTTGTTGCAATGGGGAAAAAAAGGCCGAGGCGTTGTCTCATGAAGATTATAGGAAACCTTCACCCTGACTCAGCGACGACTGCACAGTTACATAAAGTAGAATTTAGCCCACGATAAGTGCCCACGCTAAACACCTTCAGACCCTATCACTTCCCACAACTTCACATATCTCTTTCTATATGGACACTGATAAAAAAGATAAAATGAAAAATACCTTCTTTTATTTTTATCCCATCAACTGGATCCGAACTAATTCATAAACAGACAATTTAAAAAATGTACGCGAATACACCCATATATGCACAGTTCTTTAAGCGCCTCGCATCTACTCAATCAAAATAACAACAGAAATTCTATTTATTACGCACGGCTTTAAAGACAGAATAAAGACATGCAATCTCACAAATAATAAAAAAAAGATGCCTTAACAGTAAATATATATTTTACGATTTTTGAAAGCATTGTGAAAAGAATGAATGCTTTGAAAATATTCTAAAGATGAATCATAAATTCTTCTGTTTTGTTCTGAGGTTTATTTTTTACAAATTTAGTATTATTTAATAGAAAAAAAACTACAATCAACGGATAACTACAAATTGTTTCTCATAAACAGTAACAGCACTTTAAAGTTACTCACATATGAAAAAGATTTTTCATAAAAATAGTTAAATGAAGTGCACATATCTGAATTAAAAAAATAAGTTTTCAATTTTTCAGTTTCATTTTCTAAAATTTTCATGTACAATTTTTAAATATCTAAAATTTTAAAAAACCATTTTAATTAGTTAAAAATATTTAAATTTTTAAACTTTTTTGAAAAATTCAAACTTTTAAGCTTATATTACTAACGAAATGTTTTAAAAAATAAATTTGTAGTATGTTTAAGGAAAGTGAGAATGAATTTTAATTTTTTTTTTTTAAACAGAGTTTTGTGAATTCCGCAAAATTTTCGAGGAAAAATTCTTATTATCTTACATAATAATAATACAAGGAAAAAAAAAGTAAGGAATCATTACTATTACATTAGCGTTAGTTGAATAGTAAATAAATGTAAGGCACTATCAATTTAGAATCAAACATAAATATAAATACAAAAGTTATTTTAAAAAAAATTACATTTTAATACCAGTTATATTTAGGTAAGCAATTATATAATAGTTTATAAATAAGTATTATAAATTTTGAGAAAGGACGTTAGAAACCAGAAACAGAGATAAAAGTAAACAAGAATACTGCAAACATTGATAGCTATTTTGGTATCATCATTTAAAAGTAAATCTTGCTGAATGATATATTTACATTTCAGTAGAATATTTGATATCACAGAAATAATACTAATTGGTCATTAAATGTGATTCTTATTATTAATATTTTGATTATTCTAATTGCTCATTATTTATTGCTTATCTTAGATTTATAAAATCCAAGTATTTCAGGATTTATGTCTCTTGAATACTAAACACACACACACACACAGCATTTTCACTTTTCTTGCAATTAAAAACCCTATTGTGACTAATTTATTTTTTATTGGTTTTCTCTCAATAATAAGTTTAAAAGTATAGTTCGATAATTCTAAATTTTAAAATTATGTACATATGTTAATAAAGTTTTTTTATGATTACATTCCTATTTATTAAAAAATGATACATCAATTTGAAATCAAGCAATTTCTTAAATTTCAACAGTTTTAAATTAAAAAATGGATAAAAAAAAAATGTTATACAGTAGAAGTCCGATAATCCGGCACGTTCGGGACCGGCTCGGTGCCGGACAACCGAAAATTCCGGTCTATCGGGTATTTGCATACTGTATTTGTAGTTTAATTATTAACCTAATTATAAGAACAATTAGGTTAATAATTAAACTACAAATACAGTATGCAAATACATACAACAAAGTTTATTTTACATTTCATTTAATGTATGTACACGTACTGCAAAACATATTTCACTTAGATTTAAATAAGTCACGAATGTCTTTTTATTTTCTTGACTTTTGGCATTTAGTATAAAATTCATTTCTAATGACAATGAAATCAATAATTTCTGAAGCACTGTAGCTAGTAATAGCCTCAGCAAAAGAAATAAACTTTTTTAGTGATTCTGCAGCCTCTGCACAGCTGATTTTTTCTTTTCTTCCGTTTCGGCATCTGAGTCATTTTCTTCAAAATTTTGAGTAGGCTGAGGGTTTAATACAATGTTAATAATGTCATCATCGGTTAGTTCTTGTTCAACATGCTCATTTTCGTCGATTAGAAGCCACTACTCTACCTCATCTTCAGTCAATTGTTAATTGTTTCCGAACAATACCGAGCGCTACCGGATGATATCGAACTACTCCGAAAACTTCCGAATAGCTCTCGAGCGTTTTTATTTGCTTTAAAGACACACTTTTGGAGAAAACCAAAATTTTTACAATTTTCCGGAGCAATGCCGGACTATCGGGCATTCCGGACTGTTGGATGCCGGACTAATGGACTTCTACTGTACTACTGAATTCATTCTATCACAAGGTGAAGATGTGCGACGCAGCAGAAAAATGGATCTATTGCATGTCAAAAAAAATTTTTTTTAAGAAATAAGCGTTATTTAATTGAATAAAGCAAGCTAAATTGAAAATTAGCATATTTTTTAATATTTTTTATTTTGATAATTATTTTTTTTAATTATTTCCTTAGTCTAATATTATAAATTTTTATTTTTAAACCATACAATTGTGCACATATTTAAAGGGTGTTAATTGAAAAATTAGTGATAAATAATATGTGATAATAATAATTTTGTACAAACAAAGCGAATAGTGACTATGACTTTCATAAAGCTCACGTACGGCAGTATCTAAAATTCTTACAGAAATCGAATCAGGAATCAACGTTTCACGAATCGTCGAATCAAGAAATCGACGTTTTCTATTCTAGAAGAATTTTACGAGAATCTACGTTACACACATTCTGGGCAAGTGGTCAACCTCCCACAGCATAGGTAAGTCTAAACTCTTAGTTCTAGATATTTAGAGAAGAATAATTTTAGGATAACTGACAAAAATTAAACAACCCATTTATGTTTAGAGCTCCTTTTCGATATGGAGGTGCACTTAATTGGCTTAAATTGAAAAACATCACAGTCATTAGTCAGTTGGCTTTAATTGAAAAATATTCTGTGTTACAAGGAAGATGATAATACTGCTATTAAAATATATAAGGAAAAATAAATTTTATAAATATATACTCTCTTCCCAAAAACGAAATATTACATCCATCTCTCGAAAACGGAGCCTAAAATTTGCCTACGACATTAAAAAGCGTAGTGAAAGAACTCGTTTATGATAAATAGTCGTAAACTATTCAAAAATAATATCAGAAGGTGACTTCTTCAAGTTGCGTAGTTAGTTAATAAGTCTATTAGCATAAGAGTAATCTTGCAGAACGAAAAATTTATTACAATTTTGTTCTCTTTCGATTCTTAAATACTTGACATATATTTAATGAACGTTTAAATTTGCGTACATAGTTATAATGATTTTAATCGCAACTTCCTGCAATGTATATCGAATGGGGAATATTCGACTTTAATTTGAAATATCCATTTGAAAGGGAAAAAAATGGATGTTAGAAATGTAGCTAGAAAAATTAAATATGTATGAGAATAACGTTTATTTCCATTATAGAATCCAAAGGAAATAAATAATATATATTTAGTAGGATATATAAATATTTAATTATATAGTTCTTGAAAGTCTAGTTACATAATATGATGTAATTAATGTTTTCAATAATTGCATAAGAAATTAAAACATATATTTTTGTCAAATAGAAAAAATTTAAATAAAATAAAAGCATATTTTTTTATAGTAAACTTAGAAATACCATCATATTAAGAAAATTTTATAAGTAATAGATATAATAATAAAAGATAAATTACAACTTTACCTACTAAGGAATTTCAGAAAGTGCATTAGTGATTTAAATTGACTTCAAACTTTTAATATTTATTTTGTAGTTATCAACTCTGGTACATTTTAATTACTTTAGTTTTCCTTTAGAGAGCCGCGGTAGCCTAGTTGGTTAAGGTCTTCGTACTCGTTATCGGAAGGGAATGGGTTCGAATACAGATTCAAACGAAGATCCGTCGTGTTCACTAAAAGCGGCTGGGCACGTAAAATATGGTGAGATCGCAATGTCCTCCATGTGAAATGATACCTCGGATTCTTATTTGGTCCCTCCTTCTAAATTATGAACAACCGCCCACTTTCGGGCAATGATCGCACTCCCACTGTGTGCCACACTATAAAAGTTGCAATCACTACCACCCCTCGTAGTGCTAACGTAGCAAGCCATTAGAAATAAAAAACAGTTTTGCTTTAGTGAAGATTTTAAATAATATTTCTTTATATTAGTTAATTTTTATAAATTTCATTGGAGAGAAAATTATACAATGAGTTCAAATGGCAAGTTCAAACTTCTTTTAATGACGGAATGTCGTTCCAAATGCCAACCTGATATATGTTCTCATAAACATGGATTTCTCCCACTCAGATGATCCAATAAAATTGCGAATGAATTGCAATACAGTTGCATATTTTAATAGTACTTTCACATGTAAAATATTTCTAAAATCTAATTATAAAGTCAATTAAAAAGCTGTAAAGCAGTAATTATTTAGTTTGCTTTTAGCTCATAGTCATGAGATGAAAAGAACTCTTAAATATAAATTGGTTTGTGTGCAATTTACTGCATTCTTACGTAAATCAGAAACACAAAAAGAACATGAAGAAAGTGATAGTATGTGCTTTTCGCACATGCGATAAGTGACTAGTTGCTTTTTTCTGGGTTACATAATACTGCTATGTAGTTTATAGCACACAAAACCTTGGATGTTGTACAATTTTTTAATTTCTGTATGCATTCTGTATTGTTTTAAATCTCTGATTTTTAAATGAACAAGATATTGCTAGATTGACTGATTTATAACCCTAATTATCCACTTGCTTTGTTTTGTTTTGGTTGGGTTTTATGGCGCAAGGTCCAAAAAGGACAAGCTGCGCCAATTATCCACTTGCAGTTATCTAAAGAACTCTATAGTTTCAACTATTCTTTAATTTTAATTAATATAACATTTTTATAGTAATATTGTGTAAGGAACTAAATCAATTTTAAAAAATGATCTTAAAATTTAAAAAAAGAAAAGAAACTAAAAATACTGCATCAGAAAAAATTTAGTGATTTATAAATAAATATCTAGAGTAATGGATATTTCATTTCTACTTTAGGTTCACAAATTGGCTCTCAGTTAGCATTACAGATACTAAGGAATTACAAATATCAAATTGATATTGTTGTTTGTCTGTTCACATTGATGTCTGCATTGGTAAACTTTTCTGGAATAACACAATAAATTTTTACTGCAGGGTATTTCAAATTAATTCCACACCTAGAAATAGCTGAAGAACTTATGTCCGAATCGCTGTATTTCCTTCTTTATGCAACAATTTTTTTTAGCTTAGATTTCACACTAAACATAGAAGATTCTGATATATCTGATAATAAGACTATACAAGGCACTTAACTATTTCTTGATATGAGATTATTTATAACTTTAAAATTGAATTATTCGTAGAATTATTTGTAAACATAAGGACAAAGTGATCACTATGCTGACAGTTTGACGTTTTCTCGGAGTAAAAGAAATTGCCTTATAGGGCCAGACTCACCAGAATGGAAAAAAATGATGTTGACTATCAGAACAAGATAAAATGCTTCTTCTTCCCAATCCCATCTGTTATCATAAAAACCTTTCTTAGTGAGACTTCAACTTCAGAAAATCCCTCAATATTATTTAATACCTTGGGTATAATCCTTTATTAATTGCACCATTTCTTATTAGTTTGAAAATATGAGTACGAATCTAAATTAGGTCGTTTCCTTTTCGATTTCCAATTCACAAGTAAAGAAAACTTTTTAAGTGAGTATGAAAATTTTACAGTGTTAGCCAAAAGGAATTTTTTTTAAAAAAAGATGTTTTAATTGTGATGTTTGTTTAGAAGACATTTTAATAAGCTTAATTCATTTTTTTTTATTTTTGGATATTTGAGTTACTTGAAAGTTTCTATGGAATTAAAGAATTTTTTTCTAAGGCTCTCAAAAATCATTTACAGGAATGATAGTGTAAATATAACACATGGTGATTGTTGATAACAAAATCAATAGCTATTCCTTTTCAAATTATTAATTCATATTCAATGAAATTACATTTGTAAAATTTACTTACACTAATATTACAATACATATAGACATAATTAATTTTATTTTTGGAAGAAAATTATTAATCTGGATTCTTTTCTTTTCGATTTATGATGTACTTTCTGAACTGATTTTTTTTTATTTTAAATGAAAACTACATTCAATCCACTGTAAATAGCAATACTACAGAAAGGCAAAGTCAAGCTCAGTGGTTTAACAAATGTGGCTTTAGTATTGGTAATTTTCTTCCCCTTCTTGGACTTTTCCTAAAATTTTACTTAAAGAAATGATTGGACAATTTGATGAGAGATTTTTGGTTCAATGCAAAAGATTCTTGAAGAACTAATGCAATCCATTAAATTATATTAATTTTGTTTTTTTCGTGTAAACAATGGCTTTTTAATAATTAATATGAAAAATGATTTTATTGCATTTATTTATTGAAGTAAAAATTCAAAAAATATATCATAACTTATCGTTTTGGAATAAACTGTATGTATCTAGTGACAAAACACTCAACTGTTTGTTTGCTTGTTGGTTGGGTTTTGTGGCGCAAGGTCCAAGAAGGACAAGCTGCGCCAAAATTTTAAATTTTGAAGAAAAAAATTTTAAAAACGAAACCCACACTCAACGTTAAAATGTTAAAAAACAAAAATTTGTGTATATAATTCTATTAAAATAGTACAATAAACCAAAAATAAAATTCATAAAATTAAAGTTATAAAGTTTAAATAAAATAAATAAAACCAATTGCCTTCAAAAAGGCAAAAAGGTTCCTATGGGGAGGCTCCCCCACCAAATCATAAACAGTTAAAATATCGGTGTGAAAAAATATAAAACGGTAAGAGTTAAAATTAGGGCATGAAATTAAAATATGAAACACAGAATATGGTTGATCACACGTTTCACATCATGGATTCAATTCATTTAGAAACAAATGTCTATGTGTGAAACGTGTGTGTCCGATACGAAGGCGAGTTAATCGAACATCCGCTCTTCGTAACGGTAAAACATATGGTGGAATGACGTATGGAAAAATGGCACGTAATTTGTTGGAGACCTGCATACTCCATGACTCCTGCCAGAGAGAATTAACAAATCTTTTAACAACCCTTCTAACGTCGAAAAGAAGGACATTTGAATGAAGTATAGACGATGCAGCTTTAGCGGCTGCATCTGCCTTTTCATTTCCCTCTAGACCTACATGACCTGGGATCCAACAGAAAATGATGTCATAACCCTTGCCAGCAAGGGAATCCAATGCTCCGAAAATCTTAGACACAATTGGATGACAATTATTGGAGTTTCTCAAAGCTTCTAGAACACTCAAACTGTCAGTATATACACAGACTTAATAAAGTTTTTCTGTATTCACGAGCTGAAGGGTTTGATGAATTGCCGTAGCTTCAGATGTAAAGATGGAGCAGGATGTATGGAGGCTGTAACCATAACTGGTATTAGCATAAAATATGCCACAGCCAACATGTCCAGCAGTTTTAGATCCATCCGTGAATACAGGCGTATATGAACAATACTGACAGCGATGGGCTAGATAAAGCTGTTGAAAAACTATTGAAGTTGTGTCCGACTTTCTAAATTGAGCAAATGGATTTACAATATGTACCTGTGGATCATACCAGGGTGGATGTAAATGTAAGTCCGTTTTAATAAAACGGACATCATATAGGTCTGTCAAAAAGAGCTGAGCTTTACTTCGAGTGAGAAAAGGTTGGATGCTGTAAGATCGAGCATCATATAGTCTCTCCAAAGCAGGAGAAATGACCAAGGATCGTAAAGGATGATGTCTATGAGACATAACCTTAGCGTAATAATTGAGAGACAGCTGCATTCGTCTCAGGTCTAAAGGCAATTGTTGACAAATCGCGTAAAGACTCTGGACGGGTGATGTGCGGAATGCGCCTGAACATATTCTCAAAGCAGAGTGATGTACAGTGTCCAATCTGCGTAAGACAGAAGACCTAGCAGATCCATAAACAACACATCCGTAGTCAATACGAGATAAAATGAGTGCTCGATAGACTCGAAGGAGTGACAAGCGATCAGCACCCCATTGTATTGGAAAGCACCTTGAGGATATTAAGCGATCGCTCGCACTTCTTCCGCAAATGTAAAACATGCGGAAGAAAGGTCAACTTTTGGTCAAATATTACACCTAGAAATTTAATCTCGTTGACTACAGGTATTGGAATGTTGTTTAGATATATAACAGGATCGTTGTGTAGGCTAGTCTTCTTGCAAAAAGGGACACAACAGCTCTTGCTAGGAGATAATGTAAAGCCATTCTCTGCACACCATGCAGCTATTTTATTTACAGATGTTTGTAATTGTCTCTCAATTAAACGCATGTTCAAACCTTGGCAAGATATTTGCAGGTCGTCAACATACATCGTGCCATAAACTGAAGATGAAAAGTGATGAAGAATGCTACTTATGTATAGATTAAAAAGAATGACACTTAAAATGGAGCCTTGGGGAACACCCTCGGCTTGGATAAAAGTATTGGATGTAGATGTTCCAATACGTATTTTAAAAGTACGGGAGCGTAGAAAATTTTGTAGGAATATCGGGAGATTACCCCTAAAGCCAAAATCATATAATGAACGGAGAATTCCATATCGCCATGTACGGTCGCATGCCTTCTCAATGTCGAAGAAGATGGAAACCAAATGGTTCCTCCGCACAAAAGCGTTGCGGATTTGGGTTTCCAAGTAAGTAATGTTATCAAGAGTGGATCTTCCTTTACGGAATCCACTATGATTGATATGCATACATTTATTTTCTTCTAAGACATGTACGAGACGGGCGTTGACCATACGTTCGAGAGTCTTACAAAGGCAACTCGTCAGAGCTATAGGTCGGTAATTTGAAGGTTCTGAAGGATCCTTACCAGGCTTTAGGACCGGAATGACTATTGCTTCATTCCAAAGACATGGAAATTCATTTTCAGTCCAGATCCTATTGAGCAAAAGCAATAAGTTTGATAGGGAATCTGGACTTAAATGTTGAAGCATAAGATAGCAAATTCCATCAGGTCCTGTACTGGTATTATTGGCCTGCTGTAAAGCTTTCTTCAATTCTAACATCCGAAATTCGCAGTTGTAGGGTAAGGCTTGTCCATGGTTGAAACGAATTGGTGTTCGCTCAGCACGACTCTTAATCCTTAAAAACGAAGGACTGTAAGAGTCAGTGCTTGAGACACTAGCAAAACTTTCACCAAGGACATTAGCTATTTCCCTTGGAGAAGAATGAATAGCAGCTCCGGTTTTTAATATAGGAATGGAAAACTCCTTATAAATTCCATTGGCTGGTTTTACTTTTCTCCACAACTGCTTACTGGATGTTGAAGATGTTATTGAAGATACATAGCAAGACCAGGATTCCTTCTTACTTCTACGACGAGCTCTACGAGATAATGCTTTTGCTCTCTTAAAGGCAATTAAATTCTCCGTTGTGGGGTATCTCCTAAATAACCCCCATAACTTCCTCTGTCTCTTATAGGTAATCAGACATTCTTCATTCTACCAAGGTTTGCATCGCCTGTGTGTTTTAGAGGAACTTTTAGGAATTGTAATATCAACTGCACGTATAATTGTTTCGGTGACCCTTTCAACGGCCTCATTTATATTTCGGATCATGACCATAGTATCATCAACAACTGCCAATTGTGTAAATAGCGTCCAATCTGCCGGACTGTACACGTAAGTAGGTACACGTTGCTGCACACTACTACCTCCAGTCTGCGAGATGACGAGTGGGAAATGATCGCTATTATGCAGATTATTCCCTACAAACAATTTTAACAATGGCAGAAGTGAGGGGGAACAAATGGCCAGATCTAACGAATGAAATGTTTTTGTGGGTAGGTGGAAATAAGTTTTCTCGTCGGTATTCAATTGACAGAGACAGTTATCAGTTATAAACTGTTCTATCTAACGACCGCGAGAATTAGTATCATCACTTCCCCACAAAGTATTATGGCCGTTGAAGTCACCGAGAAACATAAATGGCGCCGGCAGCTGATCAACTAAATCATCGAGTTCCTCTTGGCGGATGACATCATGTGGTGGCAAATACAAACTACAGACTGTAATTAAATGTGTCGTGTGAATTTTCACAGCTACAGCAAATACTTTGCTAAAAGTTGGAACTTCCAGTTGCGTAAAAACTGAATTCATCTGAGTACTGTAGATTGTGATCATGTAGAGTAGTGTTTAATGGATGGACAGTGCTGGGGAAGTTATTAGATGTTAATAGACAAACACCACCAGATACTGCACTATCGTCACCACAGTCTTTTCGAAAGCATTTAAACCCACGCAGAGCAATGTTGTTTGTAGACTTCAGGAATGTCTCCTGAAGTGCTATACATGCGGGGTTATAAGCTGACGATAGACACTTGATGTCATCAAGATGGGATCGCAAACCATGGCAGTTCCAAGAAACAAAGGAAGTTATTTTTTAAATTGTAAAGCTCCTTTCCCAGAGCTGGAAGGCATATCATCTGACATCTCCTCGAACGATACATCATCGTCCGAAGGATGAAGAGAAACTGCATCAGCTTCTAGGGATAAAGCTTTACGGGTGGATAAGGAGGGCTTTCGTGCGCCCTCCTTTGCAGATTTTAATTTTGAGGCTTTGACACCTCTTGATTTAGCTAAAGGAGCTCTTCGAAAGATGGAATTAGAAGATTTTGGCCTTTCGGTTGATGTTTGGGGTAATCTAGTGACAGGAAGTGACAGAGTATCCGTTTGAGTACTTATATTTTTGGTGACTTTTCTTGCAGCGGCTGCGTAACTCATACCAGGTTGCGGTGTGCGAGAGGTAACTTGTTTCATTGCCTCAGGGTAAGAACATTTATTTTTCACTTTATAGGTGGTAATTTCTTTTTCTTGTACCTATTGAGGACAACTACGAGAATAGAAGGGATGGTCACCATGACAGTTTACACATGCCTCCTTTGCTGTACAGGTCGAATTATCGTGGCCAACTGCTGCGCATCGAGCGCAAGTCAGTTTGCCTCTGCAAGCATTTCTCGAGTACCCAAAACGTTGGCACTGAAAACATCGCAAGGGATTTGGAATGTAAGGCCGGACGGGAAGATTCATGTAAGCAGTTTTAGCATAATCTGGAAAGTTGTGTGTCGCAAATGTCAGAATGAGATGCTTAGTTTCAATAACTTAACCATCTCTTCTGACAGTAATGCGTTTAACAGCACAGACCTTTTGACTCTATAAGTTTTTAAGGATCTCATCCGTCGGCGAGTTCAACAAATCTCTTGCGGAAATTACACCCTGTGAAAAATTTAAGTTATTATGAGGCGAAACAGTTACCTCAATATTAGCTAGCAACCGCATTTTATTTAGCATTGCTGCTTGTGTGGAGTTAGCAGCCTCTACTAATAAGTCATCAGATCTTAGATTACGGATACACTTTACTTCTCCAATTAGTCCCGATATTCCTTTTTGTATTAGGAAGGGCAAGACATTTTCAAACGAACCCTCCTTCCTTTTTATTACATAAAATTTACTATTTTTATTTTCAATCAGTTGCTCCCGTGGGAGAAAAGAATAAGTTTTATTTTCCATAATAATATGGACTGACGGGACCTGACTGCACCACCCACCACCGAGTCCAACAAGGGGTTGCAGACCAGCTTCACCAGTGCAAGCCAGATCCTATACGCTCACAGTACATCCTTGTGATGGCCTCCACCCTTAACGAGTTATCCAGCAGATGTACCGATCGATTGATCCATAAATTCGATTGATGTGCTGAGGACCACAACACACCTCCCGTTTACCTGAAGCAGAGGCCAAAGTAATGTGTTGGTCTCTGGGGGCCTCAATTACCAGGACCCTCCTTTCCAGGGACACGGGTCTCCATGCACGGCAAACACGTGGGTGATTTAGTCCCCAAGAGTAGCTAATAGCAACAGAGCGGCGACAGCTGCTCAAGGGCAGCCCTCAACCTCATCAGAGGCAATCACAATGAGGGAGAAAAGGAAGGAAAAGTAGAAGAGTAGAGGAGAGAAGAAAAGAAAGAGGCGAGGACAGATCACTGGGTAACCTCGGGATTGTGACACCCATGTTTACTTAAAGAAAGTAAACCCCCTGAGGGGGACAAAACACTCAAGAACAAGTTTCTGCAATCATACAACACAGTGTCATTAATGCTAAAATGGAGCTAAAATTAGTAATAAAAGACAACTTGATAACATTTCTTAAGAACCATGTATAATTTAACCACAGATATAAGAATACTTAATAGTTAACTGTAAACCACAACATTTTAAGGCTGTTGCAAGACACACATAGGACTTTTTATATTGTGAGAAGTATTCACAGGAAGCCTAGTAAACTTCATTGATTACACTAATATGCAAGCAAAAAACAGAAGCGCAAGAATTTCCAATTGTTCAATGCTGATTGATATTAAAATCTTGCATTTGTATTTCAAAGAGAAACCTAAACCAAAGTAGTCAGTACTAAATATTGTTTAATTAGCTTTTTCCAGAAATAAGAAAGTAATGTTGCTGTTTATATTTACATTTCCAGGCAGCGATGTAGTTGACTATATAAAAGCCTATCTGGTAAGAAGGAAATCTTCAGAACTCACTCTATGAATGAATGTGATACTCGCTTAATATCACATTCTATGAATGTGAACAGCTTCTGTAAAAATTGTTTCTAGTCTTGCGATTTCTAATAGAATTTTTACATATTCTCAAAATATTGTCAAAAACATCTGGGATACATCAAAATTTCAAGTGCCAAAGGCAGTTTCCTTTCAAATTGACTACCTAGCACATAAACAAAGAAATATAAGACACAGATTGTTGTGTTTATGATTCTTAAATTTCTAACTATTTATTTATGAACTTAAAGTACTAAAATAGAGTGAGAATAATTTGTCAGCAAATAATTTATATTTTTCTGATTCAAATAAATTGCAAAACTGCATAATATATCCATACAGCATACAAACTAAACTATGTGATGGTATTCACAAGTTAGAAATTCAATTTCTGTAATTTTGATGATTCTTTCAATCTGAAATATCAAATGCTGACTATATTTTTCATTGGACCAAATTGTTTTATGAATTTAATAACTTCTGGCATGCAAAAATTAAATAACTATTAAAAAATACAATTATGCACAATGCTACTGATTATTGAAATTGCAATACCAAAAAAGAGTGAAAATTCATATGTGAATTGGATTGATCTCATAATCAATAAGTAAAAAATAAAATTAAAATGGATCAATTAGCAATATATTATTGAGGAAGTTCTAATCATGGAGGCTTTAGTATCTTTAACACTACTCTATATTCTAATTACACAAAGTATTTATGAAAGACTGAAGCAATTGTGATCAACAATTAAATAAATAGGTCATTTTATCATCAGCAGCCCGTATCAGATAACCCATATTTGTATGCGAGAAAAATCTCTTAAATGCTTGATAAAGGTTAAATCTAGGAAACATGTTTTACATAGAAGGGTCTTAATAGGTTGCAAAATTTTGGATGATGCTACATCTGAGTATAGCTGAACCACCCGTTTTTTAAAATAATAACTCTTCAAAGACAATACAAAATGCCATAAAATGCTCGGGTCATATTACCAAAATTATGACTTTCCCTACTGGAGTTAAAAAAAACATTGTGCAACATGTTAATACTCAAGATGTAAAACTAAATACTATATGAAAGGCAAGGAAATGCTGATGTGTTGAGTGCAGTCTTCAAACATGAACATAACATGCCACTTATCAGTTTTAAATTGATCTAAATTACTTACTAAAGAAAAAATTACATTCCACTACAACTATCAAACCTGTTTTGACAGTTGTGTTTGTGTTTCGAGATTTTCAGCCAAAAATTCATATCTACTTTTCATGATGCAGGCAATGTTGTTGCAAACCCTTCAAAACACAGATCTGTAATAACATTTGTTTTGATTTTCAGTAACTCTTAATAATAACAGGAGACAAAATATAACTCAGTGATATGATCAATATATTCTTTTGTAAACTGGGTTGGATTTTCATGCCATTGCTGTTAGTTGTCATTCTGAACAGGGTAACGTTTTGCCACACTCTGAATGTCAAAGGAATGCTATAATTAAGATCCTTTCATGTCTTTAAGGTTTTGAAATTCAGCACTAATCGAGAAAGGAATAACTGGAACCTTAAACTGGGCACTCTACGTGTTTGGTTGATTTAAATGTCTATAATCTCATACTTGTAACATTACCAAACAAATATCTTCTGAAATCAATATATTCACTAAATTTAAATTTAATAACAAGTATTTATGTCAGTACAAGGACAAAAAAATTACACACTCTACAGGAATGAGTGATCTAATGGTCTGTTTATGATCATAAATCCCTCATAATTTTAATCGGATATACATACTAACATTATACAACATATTGCAGCCTGGATTAAAGTAAACATAACAGTTTAGCAAAAATTCTTCAAATGTTATTACTTCAAACTATCACTTCAAATGTTAACTTTTTAGCAATGATTTCGATCTGAGATTTTAAGCACTAACCCAGGGATGGGCAAACTTTTTCGATCGCGGGCAAAAAATCGAAAAAATAAAGTTTGGCGGGCCAAGATGAATTTTTCTAAAATTTTAAAAATAATATACAAGTATTACAATTTAATATATTAATAAGATGAATGAAATTGCGATTTCATTTTTAAAAGTTCCTTATATTGAGATTCGAAGTGAGATGTACTTTGATTCTATGGAACGAGGCTAAATGCTCATCTGTCAGTCTACTTCTGAAATAATTCTTTCTAAGGTTCATAGTTGAAAACACTTGTTTACATATATAAGATGAAGCAAACATAGAACTGATTTTCTGCGCATAAGATATTAAATTTGGGAAACTTACTTTCGATAATGATTTGTAAAACTCTAATTTTGGCATATTTAGAAACAATTGATGATTGTCAGATTGCAACTCAATTAATTCAAGCTGCAAATCTGACCTCACTGCTTCACAATTTACGTTGAATGGCATGGTAAAAATATCCAATTCTGCTTGAATGGTACTGAAATCTTGAAATCTGCGTTCGAACTCAAAATGCAGTTTTTTACCAGCTCTTTGAAAAAAATGAAGAAAAAAATATAATATTTAAGCAAAGTAGAAAAGGAGATGGATATATAATATATGAATATTTCTTTTAATTTGCCTCTGACAGGCAAATTAAAATTCTATCCGCGGGCCGGATAGAACCTTGCGGCGGGCAGGAGTTGGCCCGCGGGCCGTAGTTTGCCCATCCCTGCATTAACCTATGATAGTGATACCAACACACATTACTCAAAGCTTACACCTCCTTCTGATCACAATCTGTTTAAATATCAAAGCTCAATGAATACTTACCAGAAATTAGTAAATCAAGAGTGAGCCATCACATGAAATAAATTTAACAATTTTTTATCTCAATCTGTAATTATCATCAGTAGGCTGTGGGATTGTATAACCTTCTCTTTAAATCATAACTTTCAATTGCAAAACGATTTAAAGATGGCGCAATTCACTTTTTCATTCTATTATAATTGATGGCATTTATTTTAAAACTTCTCTAATATCTCCAAATTGCCCATTATGCAATGTTGGCCATTACAATTGCAGCAAAAAAAAAAAAAAAAAAAAAAAAAAAAGAGAGAGAGAGAGAGAGAGAGGCTAAATATGTGAAATAATAAGACGCTGATATGCAAACGATGATTTTAAACACATTTACGTATAAATGTAAGAATGTAGCAACAGTTACAATATTTTAAAATAAAGAAATTGTATAGCATGTTTCTGATACAAAAACATGTATTGGAATATTGTTATCTGAAGAAAAATTGTTGTGATGTCATATGAAAGAAATGGTAACAGTTACATTTCTTACTTTGATAGTGTCCAAATTCTAGCTTAAAAACCATTGTGGTTTATTTTATCTGAGTATTACTATTCATATCAATCGAAATCCCATTAGAATCTATATAACATAAAATCAATATGTTCAGGATCATCATATGGCTAGCCATATCTATGTAAGTTTTGAATCCCAACAGTCGGCAAGCACTAGTAGACAACACGGCAGACATGTAAATTATATAGCCTTAGTAGATTATATAGCTATTTATTAGTCCTGAGCCAAGAAATAAATCAGTTGTAAAACAGCAAATATCTATAGGAAAAGTTCAATGCTGTTTGCAGTAACATGGATAGTCAAGCTCAAGCACCATGACTTTGGCTACACATGAGAATCACAAACAGGAACATTTTCAGTGGTGAGATAAAGGACTAACTTGAATATAAGAATGCGAGGATATCATATTTTCAGATGAATATTTGTTTATAGCAGGGATGGCCAAGACGTCGACCGCGGTCAACTGGTCGACAGCAAAGACATTTTGGGTAGAACGCGCGACCATTCCGATATTGATCTCGGATTATTAACAATTTAATTTATGACTTATGTCATAGAATTAATGAATTATTTAAAACAAAAATTTACTACAATTTTTGCTTTAAAACTTAAAACAAACTGTGCAAAGTAAGGTACTGAATTTTTCGTTTTACAATGGAATTAAATTGAAACAATTTGACAAAGTGGGATGCTTAGATTATATTCAGTAGCCGGAGCATGATAGCGACGCACAGAGTCGTCTAGTCTACCCGTCTCTTCTGGCCGTTTAGTTTCACTTCTAAGTCAATCGTCTTCCATGGCAGGTCGCTCGCTTCCTACCACACTGATACGAATTTGTTTCAAAACTGTTGAAGGTTCGAAACTGTTGTTCGAAACTGTTGATACGAAACTGTTGAATTTGTTTTTCAACAACTCGTCAAAAATGACACCAGTGCTAAACCAGGCACCAGTGCTAAGAGAAGTAAAACATTATCACAATGATTGAGAATATGATTTCTTTTTTGTTATGGTGAAAGAGAAATGTGTTTGTCTCATATGTAACTCAAGTGGGGCATTACCAAAAAAAGCAAACGTCGAAAGACATTTTAAAACCATGCACTTAAAATACGCTACAGACTTTCCAATCAGCAGTGAACTTTGAAAAGTTAAAGTGCTGAATTAAAGTCGAATTTACATTTACAGCAATCGGTATTTACGAAACCAGGCACCAAAACTTAAGCAGTAACATTGGCGTTGTTTAAAATTACAGAAGTTTTGATAAAGCGAAAAAAACCATTCGAAGATGGAGAATTGATAAAAGAAGCTTTCATTAAAGAGGCAGAAGTGCTTTTCCACGATTTTAACAACAAATCTGAAATAATATCGTCAATAAATAATATTTCTTTGTCGCGTAACCCTATGATGCGACGGACTGAAACCATAAATAATAATTTGGAAAATTTATTAAATGACGATTTAAAAGCTTGTAAGTTCCTATCACTTAAATTTGATGAATCCACAGATATAAGTGGCATTGCACAGTTATGCCTTTTTGTGAGAATGGTTTTCATAGATATGACTTCAAAAGAAGAATTATTAACTATAATTCCATTGAAAGAACAAACGAGGGGACAAGATATCTACAATTCATTGATAAGACAGAATTTCCAATATATAAATTGGTCTCTATTACAACAGATGGAGCTCCAGCAAAGGTCGGGAATCGAACTGGTTTTATTGCCTTATGCAATAATGATGAGAAAATACCCAGTTTTACCAACTATCATTGCATTATCCATCACAGGTATTGCATTCAAAAACACCAAAGTCTAATGATATAATGCAAATTGCTTTTAAAATCATCAATTCAATTCGCTCAAGAAGTCTTCAGAGACGACAATTTCGGGCGTTTTTGGAAGAAACTGAATCAGAGTACGGAGATCTCTTATTACAAACAGACGTGAGCTGGCTAAGCCGTGATTCTTTTTTAAAAAGATTTCGTATTCTGTTACCAGAAATAAGAAATTTTCTACAAATAAAAGGAGAGCACATTACTGAATTGGAAGATGGGAAATGGCTCATGAAACTAGCGTTTCTATGCGATATCACTGCAAAACTTATCGACTTAAACCTAAATCTACAAGGAAATCATAAATGTTTAACAGACATGATGAGTGCGATTAAAACTTTCAAAGAAACGATGAAAAGGTATGCGTCTCAATTAAGAAAACATGAATTGAGAAACTTAAAAAACATGGAGGAAGAGAGCATCCATAATCCATACTGAGACTTTAAAGATTTCGCTGAACACTTAGATGTTTTGTTTGAAGAATTTGAAAGAAGATTCACTGACTTATTTAGGTTGGAAGAAATACTCAATTTTATGACATTTCCATTTAATGAAAATGTCAACATCGATGGAGTATCTGAAAAAATAGGACATTTGATAGATACCACTTCAGTCACGGTCAAGGAAGATATTATTAAATTAAGATGCGATTTATTTCTTAAATCCAGAGCATCTAGCGATACTGATTTTTGGAAATTAATTTCTGAGGAAACGTTTCCAAATATTTATAAATTGATTTTGTATTTGAAATCCTACTTTGGATCGACGTATCTTTGCGAATCTGCTTTTTCAACCATGAACGCCATAAAAACTAAACATCGGTCACGTTTAACAGATGAACATATAATTTCGTGTTTACGCATTGTAATAAGCTCCAGCCACAATATGATAAACTTGTTGCAGATATACAGTGTCAAATTTCATCTAAACAAAATGAATTGGATGGCCAATTTTTATGTATATGAATACTTTGATTATTTTCGTCAGTAAATTTTTATTTTGTAAATACTAAGTTCTTTTTTTTAAAAAGAAAAATTAGATAATATACCATTTTTTCTGTTACCGAAAATAAATATATAAACATATACGTTATTTCTGCCATTGGTAGACCGCCTTCGATTTTTCAAATATGGAGTAGACCACGGATCCCAAAAGTTTGGCCATCCCTGGTTTATAAGATCAACATGGTTTCATCAATGTTTCCAAATTTCATGAAAATTTAATCACTTGTTATTTTTAATATATTTGTTTGATATATATTACTTTGTTGAAAGGATTTCTTCTTAATTTAGCCAATTTAAAGGCCACAAATATGTTTCCTTCATTTTAAAGAAATTTTTTCAGTAAAAGCTATATTACTTATGAATAAAAATACAAATAAAAAATTCATCAATACATCATAAATACAAATATGAAAAATTATACATAAATCAATCAATGCATTTTTAATTCAAGTTTTACACACTAATTATTTAATATTTAATAAATTCCATATTAAAATATATTATATTTTGATTTTAAAATTAATGTAACCATCATATATATTTTGAGTCTCTTGAAAATGAATAGAAATTACACTTATCAATTGCATTTGCTGTATATTGGAGATCTTATAAATCAGAGTAATTAGTTAAAATGAGCAAAAAATTGGATGACATTTTTTTAATACAAAAGTACTATTGAACTCTAATTATATTTTGAACACTAATTTATCAATAATTTTGTTTATTTTTAAAAAATAAAATTAGAGTTAAATTTGACAGTATGCATGAATATACTAATATTGACAAAGTAAGATAAATTTGAAAGGAAGTGCTATTATTTAGGTCCATTATAATGTGAGTAATGAAATCTTGCCTATAGGTGTGCATTGTTAATTAGAATTAATGTCAAAATAATGTTTTAAACAGTTAAAAGATGTTAAAGTTTATTTTAATCATACAAAAATTTACTTTGATGAAAAGACAATTTTTGCTAACATATTTTCTGAAATACTGAAGGCTAAAAATCATTAAAATCCAAATTTAAGTCTTTAAAACAAAAAAGTTTTAAAAACTTGAATAATTTTTATCTTAAATCTCACTTGATGATATCAGAGTATGACAATAAATAGAAGAAAAAATTATAAGTAACAAGCTCAGCATAATACTTATAATAATCACAGAATTGATTCTTTTTACACGTATATAATGCAGATATCGAAATCATATTTCAGCACTCACGAATATTTGAAGATTTTATTTCGATTTTATTTATATATCTATTTTTAGCATAGTAAATAATTTACCAGGACATTTTAGTGTTCTAAAGATGACACATGCATAATTCTAAGCTATAACATTTATATTTTATACTAAAAATTTACATTATAAAACAATGAGAATCAAAAATTTTTTGTGTAGCAAAATTGGTTTGAGAGAAGTAATTTAGCAATGCTTTATATTCAGTATTCCATATGATTGTCAATGATTGAAGAATTTGCACTTCATAATCTATATTCTTATTTAGAATCTTTAAGATTCCTATATTCTTCCATAAGACTATAAACCGTTCTTACTCAAATACCAAGACTTTTTATGAATAAACACTGTAAAACCAATTTTTTTTGACAGATCCAGAATAAAAATATTACTTATTATAAAATCCTAATGATGATAAAAAAATAGCAATACTAATTTTCATAAAGTAGATAGTTAAAAATAAGCAGCAGTAAATTATTACAAACTTATATTTCTTAAACAGAATAAAAAATGTGTGATATAACAGAGTATAATTTGAATAAAATTTTTATAACCTTACAGACTACAAGAACTGAAAAGGGAAAATGGAAATAAAGTAATGTGAAATAGGACTTCCTCAATGTACAAATATCTTTCTTCAATCAAGCCCAAGTACTTTAATTTAGAAATTTAAAAATAATCAATTACCATCAAATAGTTATTTAAGATTTATTGCAGCTTTTGAAAAAGAAAGAGAAAATAGCAATTTCTCAGAACTAGCAAAGGATAATTAAATATTATAACATACAATTGAAGTAAATTATGTAAAACATTATAAGACCATATTACTTTTAATGAAAAAGCAAATTATATAAAGATGGAATGCATGTTTTTTTCATAAAATTGTATGTTAACATTGACAACATACAAGTATAAATTTTGTAGTGGATTCATTTTCCTTTAATGTAAGAATATAATTTTCCTAATGGATATTTTTTTTAAATTTTGCTATAAATGACCAGTAATCAGCCATTTGTATTAGTATATTTTCCAATTCATCCATTGAAAATCTGGAATGACAACCTCATAACCTTTGTATAAATTTTATGATGAATATATATTTATTGTAAAATTATTTAAAAATCAAGTCACATTCTATGAAATTCATGACACTTTCCAAGTATGAATTAACAATATAAATGAAATTTAGAAATGAATAAGGGATAACATTTTTTACACAGGAAGTATGTCTCAGCTAATTAACATCAAAAATGTATTTACATAAGACAGACTCATTATGTATCTGTCTCTTCTGAATGTGGTTTCATCTTTGGAATAAATGGCAATAAAAGGTAAGAATGGAAAGGAAAAAGAAAAAAAGTCTGTAGAATAAAGCTTTAACTAGCTTTGTTCTGCAGAGGTTATAGCCTCTACTATATTGTAATGATTCTTACAAAAGCATGTATTTTCTAGCTATACAGTATAAAACTTAATGCATGATAATTTCAGGTTAACAGCATTTGAGCCAATTGCTAACATATGATTCTCATACTTCTGAACAACCCTGTACTATTTACACTCTTCCTCCTTTCGCAAGGTCACAACAACATTTGAAAACCAAATATATATATCATACGCGCAAAATAACACATTTGCTTGCTCAAATCTAGAGTAACAATATGAGAATATTTGGCATAGTTTCTTATAATGTAAAATTAGAATAGTAACAAATCTTTACATAGACAAATCGAAGCATACTGCCATAGAGGAAGGATAACTAAATATCTTTTTGAAATATCTAATGCGAATTTTTTAGTAATTGGCGGTTTTATGAACTTATATATTTTTTAATTCAAAAACAGATCTTCAAGCACAGTGCATATTTATTTTCATTAAAAATCATCACTTAATGCATGGTTTTTTTGTTATATAAAACTGTATAACTTAATAAATCACTAGGAAAGTGATAATTATTTAATACTAATAAAAAATACACATATATATATTTTATGATTAAATAATTATTACCAACTATTAAAAAATCATACTACATTTAACAGAAAAATACATATAAATAAATATATATATACTAATAAAAAATACACATATATATATTTTATGATTAAATAATTATTACCAACTATTAAAAAATCATACTACATTTAACAGAAAAATACATATAAATAAATATATATATATATATATATGTGTGTGTGTGTGTGTGTATTTGTTTATTTGTATTATTATAAATTTAAGTAGTAATTAGATACCTTTATCAGAGAAATATTCGACTGAACTATCTTACTTCCAATTTTTAAAAAATATTCATTTTAAAAGCATACCTGGAAATGAAGGATAATTGTCCAAATTAAACCTAATGTTAGCTTAGGATTTCCATCCACAATATCTTCGGGGCGTATGTTTACAAGTCTAATCTAAAGAAGGAAATGAATTGGTATTACATTCTTTAGGTTTGGATTCTATGGGTTTTAATTTCTAAATAATTTTATATTATATACAGTAACCACCCAAATAGAATATGTAAACAAACAATTTAAAAAAAAACATATGCTTATACATTAAATTTCATTTTTTACTTGCTTGGGATAAAATGAAGCAAAATATAAATAACAATAACAAGAAATATAATAAATAATTTTCATAACATAATGAGAAATATGTAGCAAACATTTTTGCAAAAATTAATATGCATATATATATATATATATATATATATATATATATATATATATTGTATCTATGTATATACATATATATATATATATATATATTGTGTATAGATATACCCAATATCTTTTTAAAAAGAACTTAAATGTGATTGAATTTTTGTATCAGCACAGGAAGAATAGTAGAGTGATAGGTGTAAAATTTTTCCTGTGGTAGATAACCCCTGATTTTGCTATCTCACATCCTTAAAATCTTCGTTAAAAATAATAATTTTAAAAGCAACAAACTGGCAAACATAAATAACGAATTTATGATCAAAACGACCAAGACAACGTAAGCATAAAATTTGTACAGGATGTTTAATGACAGTAAAAAAGTAATGCCTCACAAAAGTGTAAGAAGTAATTTGTAATATGTCTCAAATGTTAGTATTAAAGGTAAATTTATTGCAATCAAAATAACAATAGGACATTATAACTGTACTTCTCATGGAAAAATTTGAATTTACAAAGAAACATGCATATTGTGATTTAACATTTGACATAGAGACAAATATGAAAACAAAAGAATAAAATAATAGAAATTTAAGTCTTGAAAATATACAAAAATACATAACAGTAAGATAATCTGTGCACAAATTATGGGAAGACTGAGTAATATAGAAGATATAAATAAACATTGAAAATGAAAGCAAATGAAACATTTTATAATCAATTTTGTTTACACAGCATGAGACAAACAAGCGTATAATAAATTAGAAACTTATTTTGAAAATGTCTAGTTGGGTTGTTGGGGAAATATAAGATACACCTATTTTTTTGTTACAGAGAGTCAATTGAGAATTTTACACTGCTTTGTGGATAAACTAATTGCTAAAAGATGTCAGTCATTTAAACAGTTTTCAAATATTTTTTAAGAAAATAACAAATTAAAATATTATGTTGGAAGAAATGAATATTCAAAATAATTTGAAGAAAATAGTAAAACATTCACTTCTAATAAGCACAGTTAAGTTATTAATATTTGGTTCAATTAGAAATTTATTATTAAAAGGATTGTTCAAATTAATGAGACAGATCAACAGTTTTTATTATTTTTGGTACTAAAATAATAGATATAGAATGGAGAGGAAATGTAATTTATTTTAAGGAGCTTAATAATCTACAAATTATTTAATTACAATTTACTGATTTTTTTCAAGTAGAATTCATAAGTAAAAATAGATTCTGTAGAACTGGAAATGCTTAAAAAACCTTTATCTAAAGATTTAATAGAAAAGCACAATTTCAGAACACATCATAAGGATTTAAATTCCAAACACAATCTTATAAATAAAACTCAAAATAAACATTCTCAAAATAATTCACAAAATAAACAAAAAATTTATGGTAAAATATGCATAAAAAATGATTTAAAAAATACTTCAGGCTCTTTTAAACTACAAGATATATTTTTAATAAAAAATACTTTTTCAAAATAAAGAAATGATAATTTTTATTAAATTAGTATAAATCATATTTTATAATTTATAAAATGATAACTTAATTTTTCTTTTAATTTTTTAAGCCTAACATAAATCAGTGAATTTATATATTAGATTTCGTTAAAGAAATCAATTATTTTTCAGTGAACTTCAAGATCTTAGTTAACATGTTTCACAATATCTTCATGTATACAATATTTGCACAAATTCACTTTGTGCAAATATTGTAAAATTGTTTTATGGCGGATCTTTAGCTACTGGGTGGTGCTACATTTGCTAACATGCCAGTCAACTTTGATAATTTCTATGATATTAATAGCTTTTTCAACTACAGGACAGTTTTCAACAACTGCGAGTTGAATTTTTAACATCAAAAGTACCTAAATATAATTGACAAAACCAAAATTGCACATAATATGCTATTACAGTATTGGATCCATAAGCAGCATTTACAACTTAAGCTGTTTGGCTATCATTTTTGCCTTTAACAAAGAAAAACTAAAATGTACTGAGATTTCTCTTTGATAATTTTCATTTTTAACACTATATAACAAACAATTGAATGAACCAAACAAAAAAATATGAGAATATATTTTAATGCAAAATGCCACCTTTCCAAGAACTACAACCATTTGCATAAAAAATATGGATTTATTTTTTCCCAACCTTATATATATATATATATATATATATATATATATATTTGAATACAGATTACTTTAGAAATCTAACAATATATTTGTTAAAACATTATGACATTTTTTTATGATCAAATCAAGCAAATTAATTAGGTAAATTTAAATAAAACATATTTTTTTTATTCTGCAGTATTTTTGATATTTATAAAAGAAACTTAATAGTATATGAAACTATCAAATATCTAAGGATGTATTCATTTTTGTAATTTATTTATAAACATGTTACTTACATTTCTATTTTTTAGAAAATCTAATGCAACCTGTACATTTTGAAGTTGGTGAAATCTTAGTCTTCCTCTTTCTCGTGGCTAAAAAATAAACATAATTCGAATTGATTTCAATAATACACTCAGATGTATAAAAAACAGAAAATTTTCAGAATATTAAAAAATATTCATTTAATTAAGCACCATATATAGTTACAATAATAAATATTATCTGAATCTAATGGTATGATTTGTTATGCTTCAATTTTCTTATCTTTTTTATAGTAGTTAATATTTAAAGAATTAACAAATTACTTTGAATTGTTAAAACTTAAAGATTTTAAAGTCCTTTTCGCTTCACAGTTCTGTTTTTATTTAAACATTGTGCTGATATCAGTGTTGCAGTTTTAGAGATAAAGAAAAGAATTATAGATATAAATTATTAGTTTTAAGGAAAATATTTTAACCAGTAATCCCTTTAACTTTGAAGAATAATTAAATAATTTAGAAAATGCTATATGGTTTATAACACTTATAAGCCCCTTTAAATATAATGAAACAAATTGTGTGTGTGTATGTATATAAAAATCATTAAAAAATAGTGAAATATTTTAATCACTTGAAAGTTCATTAGATAGTAGAAAATCATGTAGACACATTAATTATTTAATGACTGGAAAGGATAAAATATCTCTTTATTGAATATAGATAAATTCTTGTTTTAGGCATTGTATTTGACAAAATGATAATCTGAAATCTTTTTTTAAATGAACTGTAATAAACTATGAAAGAGAAAATTTCATTAGATTGAAGTGACCTACATGGTTGCTTTAATGAGACAACCATGAATATAATAAGGTGGTGCTAGAACTGGATTCAAGAATATCAATGTTAACCGTTTGAGTGCAGTGGAGGGCTATCGCGCATCGCTTGTTATGTTTATTTATAAGAAAACTCTTCAGCACTCAAACAGTTAACGAAAGTATAAATATTTTCTGGAAGATTGAAGGAAATGTCACATTTTTTACACCTACCTAATGCAGATTTATCAATAACAGTATATATACAGTTTATATAGTAGAACAACCTGAGGTATCTACATTATAAGCTAAATTTTGCATAACTGAAATTCTGTGTGGTTATAGCAAATGTAGAAAGATACACAATAAGAACAAAATCGGTTTGCTTTTGTAGGAATAAAATATTCTGTTTTCAGTACCAGTATACATGCATTTCTGTATCAGCTCAGAAAATTGTCCAGCTGCAGTAATATAAAATTGCTTTAAATGTTCAGTTTTTTATAATGAAGATTCAATTCTCTAATAATTGAATTACTTACATTAACATCATTAGGAATAAATTTTTAAGAATTTAATGATATCAATTATGATATTAATATAGCACAATATACAACTACTAAATTACAATATTAAATATTATCTAGTTATAACAAATGTGGAAAGTTGAAATGTAGGAAGTAAAAATATTATCTAGTACAGCAAATGTTTTCTTTCCCTTAAAACAAACAATGAATCACAAAACTTAAATAATGATCTTAAATATTTTCCAAATGGTACCTATTTTAATGTTAAATATTTAAATTTGTTTTTAATTAATAATTTAATGTAAAAAAGTCCTTAAGCGTTCAGAACTTTAATAAAAAGATTCATTTCTTTAACAGGATTATGATGAGTGTTATATTATAAAGTGTATATCAGTTACATCATTTTACATCTCAAAATAATTAATAAAAATAAAAATTTTTAAACTGAAGTAAATATGTGATTATGATATATACATATGTGTTCTATAATAGTCCATCTCTATTCTAAAACTTTAAATTCTAAAATTATGTATGATTTCAAGTAAAATCATCATTTGAAAATGTTTTGAATCACACACTTTAAGCATGCATCTATATAAGATTTTAATAATAAACGAAAGAACAAATTTTTCATGCACAATAGCACAAATAAATTGAGGTAAATAAAATTGAAAATAAAAAAGGATAAAACCATCTTATTTTCTTACCAATAACTCTCCAGAGAGAACTTCTAATAAAGATATTAAGTTATGCCCATCGCGTAAGTCGTCAAACAGGTCATCAACATGTCGATTTACCTATAAAAATTCAATTGATGTAAGTTTGAATTTACAAAAGTTTGAAAATAAGATATAGATAAAAAAAATATTTAATAAAAATGTTTAAAAAATACACATTAACAAAATATTCAGGTGTTTCCGCTTATGCTTTAATTAATGAATACTAAGAGTTCTTTGCAATAGAATGATTTATAAGTTTTATTAAAAAACAATTATTGTAATCAAGAACATTGTAAGAAAAAACTCCCTTTAGGTATTCAAAGAATTTCGTTTAAAAATAAATACATATGAAACAATATTTAGTTACTTCAAATAATTTTATCAAAACATTTTACAATAAAAATATAAAAAATTATATGAAGATTTTTTTTAAATAATGCTAAAAAAACTTTAATAACCATAAATTAATATTCACTGATTCTAAGTTACAACTCAAACATGAAAGAAAACAGAAAAATTAATTCCGAAGTTCTAATAATAAAAGCATAATTGTTAATATACAAAGTTAAAAATTATATAAAAGAAAACTTTCAATGAAAATTGTACCAAATATCTATTAATTACACAAATTTATAATAAAATAAAATGTACAAATTAAATATGCTGATACTTTAAAACATTCTTCAATTTATGATATTTTACATAATCTTTTAATTATTGAAAACACTAAACAATTTTTGATTATTCAAAATAGGTAAAGAAATAAAAAGGTAAAGAAATGTAAGGATAGAATTTGCTATAAAGGTGTTTTTTATGCAAAGATATTAGAAAAAAGTGGACAGAACACAGAGGTAAGCACTTACACCAGGGGTACAACAAGATGGGCAGGAATAACAAACATGTAAGCAAGTGTAAGTCTGCAAAGAATGAGAAGTTAATTAATCTGATTGAATCATATATAAATTTTTATGGTCAATTGAGAACTTTAGAGATAATATTTATCTACTATACAAAAAACATTTTCAAACATACAAGAGTTGAACATGAAGCAAATATAGTTTGATTATGTGAAATTCTTAAAGCAAGGAAATAAAAAAAAATGATTCTTAAAGAATGTATTTTATTCAAAGAATATATTTATTTTGTAAAAATATTTGAAGTTTGCTAAAATTAATAGCTATTACTAAAATACCTATCTCAAAAAAATATTAATTTATAATTAACTAAACCAATTTCAAAAATTTAAACAATTATACAAATAATTATATTTAAGACAATGGATACTTTAATGTACGCTTTATTTGTACGTAAATTAATTTTTCATTAATAGATTATTCAATACATCCATTTTATTAAAAATTATGTTTTCTTAGAATTGCAGATCAAATCATAAACTCTTTTGGTAATCAAATATGAAATATTCATCATTAATTATATTTTTACTAAAACAATTGATCTTTAAAAAATTATCCTGTTAAAAGGATTTATTTTATTTTATTTATTTTTATTAATTTAATGAATAAGAAAGTAACTTTATACCAATAAGGTCTGGGTCCATGATTAAATAAGATCTAGTTATTTTAAATAATTTAAGTAAGTATCCAAAATTCACTCTTACGAGAATAATAGTAGTAAAATAAGTTACATTTCTTTTCTTTGTGTATAAAGCAAAAAATAACTATTTTTATAAAAGTATTCAACAAATAAGCCAAATAAAATTAAGCCTATCATTTGTTGCATATAGATTCCATTTTTTCTAACTTGAGTGCTTAAAACACATTGCAAAATATGCCTCATATTTTTATAACTTTGTAAAAATCATTTTTAACAGCATAATTAAACAATCTGTAATTAATCTGTGGGACTGAAATTTTTTAAACACACATGATTATCTAACATAACTCTTAAAAAATAAATTATCATCTTAATAATCTTTAAAATATTAACAAAGTAACAAGGCAATTTCTTTATTAAATTTATGGAATAATTGGATCATGAAAAGTATTTCTAACATGATGATCTACATCATCCATAACCAGTAAGTCAGTAAAAAGATTGGAATCTCTTATGATTTTGAAAACAATCCTGCTGAATGTGTTACTTGTAAGAGTAAGTGAGTGGTATAAGATTTACAAATAATTCTAATTTCATGAAGAACGTTAGGGAAATTTCAATGAAGTATTCCTTCCTGTGATTTCACAAGACACTAATAATATGCATCATACAATAAATATATATGGAAAATAGGAAAATAGACCACAATTTGCATAAAATATCTCAGATTCTAACTTAAATATGATGTGTCCATATACAATTATTGGTAGGTGTTTTTATCGAGTGAAAAGTTATTAGAATGTATATATATTTTTTGGTCAGCTCGTAGATTAGATATATTTTTTAAAACATTGATTTTACAGTGCCTTACGATATTTTCTTGGAAACAAAAACATTAAGGCATCCCTAAATCCTTGATTCTAGCAATGTTTTGAAATTTCACAGGAATTTATCAGAGAATTTTGCAAAAGTCTTTTGACACTTCAATTATGATTGAGGCATTGAGATCTAATGATTTACTTAAACAAAAAACCAAACTTAATGCTTGTATAAAACACCTAATTGTTTGAATACAAACAGTATAAATAGTCTTGTTGAATGATGAAGCTGAAAGAGAAGTGCTGCAAATGATCAAATAAGAATACATGGCTATCAAAAATCTTTCAATAATTTTTCAGCTTGGAATAATGTTGTACACAGCAGTTTCATTTTGACATCAGCCTAAGCATGTTATGTATCTGGCAACAGCAAGATTAGAGAACCTTCCAGGCTGTGTGACGCGCGCGTGCTTTGTTTACCTTTTTGGGTTCCGTAGTTTCGTATTGTACATGTTCGGTGTAGTTGTTGTTATGCTCATTCGTGCCTGTGTATCTTAATGCTAATAAAAGTTCTTTGCATGTATGTAAAACAAATCGTATCGTCTCTCGGTCTACCTGGCATACATGGCACAGTCTTGTTGAAAAAAACTATCGCTAATAAATATAATGATGGCTTAAACACTTTACAAATTTCACTTTAATCTTATACAGCCATGACATTGTTAATTCATTTCCTGATGAGACTATTACACAATGATAGAAAATATAAGTAGCATTCCACAGACTCCTTAACATGATATCTTCATCTTATATCTAAATAATAAAAAGAAAATAATGAGGCTGATTTAAAGATATTTTCATTTTATTATAACAGTTACTCCCCTTCCTTGTGTCATCATTGAATAACCTATAATGCTATAAATTAACCATCCATAGTTGCTAATTATCCATATCCATAGACTGCTGTCTATGGAAGTTTTCTTAGATGCAGTTTCATTTATGAAAATTATGGTCTTTACAATAATGTGTTTCCATTGTCTTAGTAATAAATAGTCGTCACTTAGAATAAATAGCTTTTCTCTATGATGCAATGCATTTTTCAATGTACACAAGATCACCTCATGCACTGCCTGTAATGTAATTATTTTTCAGTATATGGATCAAAAAAGAAAAACTCAAGAAACAGAGGAAAACATTTTAAGTACCGTATTTTCCTGTATATAATCCGCGGATTATGTGTTAAAAAAGTTCCGAATTTCGTTGTAGGTATTATACGCCGCTGCGGATAATCAGATAAAAAAACATTCTTCATCAGAAAAGCTTGTAAGAAAGTTTTGAAAGAAATACTCTTTATGTTTCATAAAATAAATAACTGGTGGTACCAGGACACACCTGAGTTATTTAAACTGTAATCGGCTTTGTGCAATTATGTTAAAAACGAATTTGGTTCCTCTTAAAAGATTTTACGGTTGTAAATTCGCTAACGTCATTTTGCAATTTGCCTTGACGTGAGCTGTTTCGTTTTGAAAATATTCAAATTCGTATATCGTCATATGGAAGCAAAAATTTTTAAATTACACAGCAGATTTTAAATTAAAAGCTATAGCGAAAGCAAATAAAAAAAAATCGAGTCAAATGTGTTAATGTGAAGTGAAAAACAAAGCACGCGCGGTGTAAAAAAAATTGTATAAAATACGCAATTTGTAAATAACCCATTTCTTTCATTTAAATATTAACGAAGCAAATATATATTAATTTAAATATGTCTAACATCGTTTTAAAAGTTATTAGAAGCTAAATATCGATAAGTTTTACAAGACTCTCTTCTCAAAATTATCGCTTTTGATCGATCTCGTGCTTTCATTTCAACTTTATCGCACTTTGCGATGAACTGGATCTGGACTGATATTTTTCATAATAAATGCTCTTTTTCTATACAATTTATTATATTTTTAATCCTACTGTGCATTTTTTTATTTTATGTGACACCTATATTATCAGCAGTACATATTTTAGACTATTCGCCGAAAAAAAAAATTGCCGCGGATTACACGCCGCTGCGGATTATATACAGGAAAATACAGTATTTATATTTTGAAACTGCTTCTGAACTAACCTCCAATGTATAATGAAAATAAGCTTATTTTGGTCATTTGAACCTAAGAAAGAAGAAGGGAAAAAAAAAACAGATTTACCTAAACGTTTCTTCATAAGTTTTTTGATACCAAGGAAAAAGTAAATCCATATAATCTTAAAAAAATTTCTGGCACTGGTCAGATTTCGGGAAATAATATTTTACTCTAACTGTAAGTATAACCAAAAGTATAAGTTTTGAAATATGAATTTAAATTCATTCATATTTTTAAATAGTGTGATCATTCACTATGCTATAAGGGACATCGCTTCATAAAAACAAAAAATGGATCTGCAAGCAATGACAATTTAATATTCTTCTACAATCATCAAAGCTTTCCTTCAATTGATTAAATGAAGTGGCTATAATTTATTGTTAATGTAAGTGATACCAGGCATAAATAGCATACATTTTTAAGCAAAAAGTGCACATGCACAAAAATACGTAACAGGCAAACGATTTGCCCTTAAAAAGAAATCAAACATTCAGATAGGTTTACATTTACATACTGCAAAAATGTAGTTGAAAACCTATTCTAAGTAGTACATGTTATTTCGGTTGAAATTTCTATAAAATATATTTCTAAGTATAATAAAAGAAAATTTAAAGAATATAAAATTGCCACAGCAAATCAAATAAAATTTCTTTTAAATATGTAATTTGTGTATCCTTTTTTATTTAAATAGTGACCATTACTTTTTTTTTTTTTTTTTTACAAGATAAATTTGACAATCAAAGATAAGAAACATTTATTTATTTTCACTTTTTAATTTTTAAGCAAAATTAAAACTCCTTTCTTTGTGCTGCCATCTAACTATATGGAAAAGAAACAGTAATAATGCTTATAGTTTTTTTCTCAAAAAGTTAAGTCAAGTGAAATAAAATTTCATTAATAAAAAGGAAAATACTGTTTATTTACACGAAGAAAAATACTAAGGAAATTTAAAAACACTCTAATTTTTTATAAATAGAAGGATTTAAACTTTTTAAACATATTTTAAAATCTGAAAAATTAGAAACAATCTCTACAAAAATCTGATTTAACAGAGTAAGTCATGCAAGAGTTACATAAACTAGAATATATAGCAATTTCAATAAGTAACAAATGAACTTTTTTTTTTTAAATTGAATGAAAAAAGTAAGAAAAGTATGTGACATTTAATAAAGTAAAGCATTTTAAATTATATCAGTTTTAATTTAAAAAATATTTGTTCAAAATATAAACATAGTAATAATGTAAGATTAATCAAAAATTCGTTTGACTTAATTTTTTTATATTCAAGGGCATTTTATATATATATATAAAGTGACTTACAAAATATTTAGAATCTATAATTTCTTAATATATAAATGTATAATTTTTTTATAAAAAATTTAACTTCTAATTTTTTAAAATAAAAACGTAAAAAAAAATATTACATTTCAAAAATTTTAAAAAACTAGAAAATTGAAAAATCATAAATAAAATTTTAAAATATTTATTTTTAAAAATACATCAATATTTTTTAAAAAGTAGAAATAAAATTTAATCCTTATTAACAATGATTATTTGAAATAGTTATAAAACGGTAACCACAAAATAAAAATATATGCTCCATAAACAAATGTTCACCATATCGTAAAACATTGCATTTAAATAAAAAACGAAAAAATTAAAATGGTCAAACCTTATTTTATATTTTTTCGGTCTATAAAATTTATGACTTTTTTAATAAAAAATAAAAATATTTATTTAACATATGTACCCCAAATTTAGCTTCTTATGACATTTATACCGTAACTATCAAAATATTTCGAAATACGGTTCAGAATGTGACGATAGTTTACTAGAAAGTTCCAGCAAACACTTTCAGATGGCATGATAGTAACACAACTTCACTCACACAGAAGAACTGAAGATTTACTAGATTCCATTCTCTTTTTATTGCAATTTCTTAAAATTATTGTACCTAATGGGGTACAAAAACTTGTGTTTCAAATACTTGAGTTTTATTATTTTCATTTTTTTTAACCTTTTTCAAAATAGAAAGATTCGAAAAAACAACTATTAAGAGACAACAAGATTCTGATTGCCGAAACTTTTTGTAGATTCATGTACTGGACTAATGTACTACTTGATCAGAAATATTCACAGCGTGCAGTGTATGGAGATAATTTACCCATCTGCGCAAATCACAAGTGTAAAAAATTAAAACACACATAACTACTTTTTAAATGAGTAAAAGCATACATAATAATTATGTACAAGAATTCATTATTTTCTTCACTTTTTGTTTTGTAGAGATAATTGTTTTGGAGTTTTGGAGTATTCAGCTATATATATATTAGTTTGGGGAAAAAGTAGTCATCAGTAGACGTCTGTAGTGACGTCTGTAGTGATCGATATCTCGTGAGGTATCTATCAAACAATTTCAGATTTATGCTCGTAGGAAAGGTGACATTTGACACTAAAATATCCTCTTGCAGTTTTATGTTTGATTAATTCAGTTACGAGTACAAGGTTTTAAAAATGGAAGACAACAAACAGAAAATTCGATACATTTTCGTTTTTCTCTTGAAACGGCGAAAAAGATAGCCGGGTGGCTAAAATTGTGAAAGGTGTTTATCGTCCTATTACGAGTGTTACTCTGAAATTTTTGAGATACGCGCAGGCGAGGATTTACAAAATAAAAATAATGGTTTAATTTTAAAATACAAAGTATTTTAACACAGAAGACGGTTTTTTACTGACTTACTTCAACTTGTTTAGCGTAGAGTAAATTTTAAACAGAAGAGAAAATGGAGTGGACGCGAGAACATTTTCGCGCTATGATTTTCTACGATTTTAAAGCAGGATTAAATCAAGAAGAATGCGTTTGGTGATGAATCTCCAGCTCGTACTACTGTATTCAGATTGTTTACAGAATTTAGAATGGGCCGCAATTTTCTTCAGGATGAAGAATACACAAGAAGGCCGCCGTCGGCAGTAATCCCGGATAATGTGTCTGCCATACGAAAAATGTTAATGGATGATAATCGCTTTATCTATCAAATGATACAGAAGGAACTTAACATTGGATCCGCAGCCATAAACAAAATCATTCATGAAGAATTACATATGAAAAAAGTAGTTTACCGTTGGGTTCCCCATAATCTAACTGAGCACCAAAAAGAGGGGAGCGTGTTAGAATCAGTAAAGAAACTCTTAAATTGCTAAATGATAGTGGCCACCGCAACATTTCTAAAATTGTAACAGGTGGTGAAACGTACATACCGTTTTTTGACGTTCTAACACGTCAAGAAAGCAAAGTATGGGTCTTTGAAGATGATCCCACGCCGATACTGGTGAAAAAACAATGGACACTGAAAAAAGTGATGTATGCCGTTTTCTTCAGAAGTACGGGATTGGTCAAAGTCATCAAGTTGGAAGGACAGAAAACAGTAACAGCAAACTGGTATACCACTAAATGTCTTCCAGAAATTCTACAAGAACTGAATGTTAGGGGACTTATGCTTCACCATGGCAATGCATCTTCACATACAGCTGGATTAACAGTTGAGTTTCTTAAGCAAAAACAAATTAAAGTGATCGAACATCCGCCGTATTCACCTGATCTAGCTATGTGTGACTTTTGGTCATTCTTTAATCTAAAAAAGAACTTACGTGGACGTCATTTTCATTCAGAAGAAGAGATTGATGTGGCTATAAATGCATTTTTTTCGTCTATTCCAAGAAATGAATGGCTTGAGGCATTTAATCAGTGGAAAATTCGTCTACAAAAGTGCATTGATGCTGGAGGAAACTTCTTTGAACACACCTAAAATTTTGTAAGCATAACTTTAAAAACCAAGTTGTATCTCAAAAATTTCAGAGTGACCCTCGTATAAGACTGTAACAACCAGTTACGTACAATTTTTGTTTCGTCGATTCCGTTCGGGTATTTTTGATGTTAGAGATGCACCTCACATGTGGATACAGCATCGTCGAAAGTGTCTATAAAATATCAAAAATGATCGAAGTTAACCGCATGCCAGCAGTCGTAACGCGCAAGACCTAAAATTCTACATGAAAGCTGTTTTAAACCTTTTTACAAAGTGAATCCAAAAGAAGTTTACATAAAGTTCACGTAAAAATAATGGATTTCTTTTCCCCAACCTAATATTTGAAACAATTCACACACAGTTTCATGATATTAAATAAATTTAATAGTTTCACAACTTACGAATAAGTATTTATTAAAATTTTAAAATAACTTTCTCAATTATTAAACATTTTGAACTTTATTTTGAAATTAATGGGTCATTACTAATATTAATTTTTTAAAATGTGAACAATCACAGACTTATTGATTATAATAATCATAGAAATGTTACATTTATTTATTATCAATGATTTACAGGAGTTTTGAAAGATGACATTCACCACATTTGAAAAAAATATAATAAATTCGTGATCATTTTTCTTCACTTAATCCAAAGCACAAATCATAATTTTTAGGTTTTAATAAATATTATAATTGACTCATTTGATTTTAGAGGGTAGTTATTAATTTATGTCTAAACGGTGTTTGTGATTTTCAAAAATATATGCATTTTAAAGCACATTTTGACGTTTTTTATTATGTATAGCGCTTTTTCACATTTTTTAACACATAAATAAAAATTTAAAAATATTTGTTAATAAATCATTAAACTTGTTAATCAATGAAGTACAATAAATTAAGACTAAAATTTTACTAACCAGATACTTTTTTTAAAAATTTAATAAATGAAATATGGTTTAGTAATATTTTTAAACTTTCAAAGAAATCATAGAAAAAATGAAGTTGCGGTGAATCCCAGAATTTTGCGCCATCGCACTAACGAAATTCTGGTAGCCCATTTAAGAAGGATCAGAAAGAGATAGTTTAGTATTGCCTCAGATATACGAGTGGAAATGTAAAATGTCTGTATACCAGTAAAAGAAAAGACAATTAATAAAATTGTTAGATGGAGACGAATATTGTGTTGGTGAAGAGTTTATTTTTACATAACATAATAATCTCTTCAATGGTGACTTTAATATAAGGATTTAAACATGCAACCTACTGTAAAATCATCTGAAAGTTTAGCCCACTGAGAAAGACGAACAGAAACTACTGATGTTCCTTTTTCAAGTGGTTATGATTTATTGCTCGGGTGCGTCTTCTTATGGCATGCTCAGAAATGATCAAGGGGAATAGCAGATAAGTGTTTTTTTTTTTATTTCTGTTTCTTTATTCTGTGCTTTTGTTTTGAATCTAAAATGGGTAATTCTTCTGATTCTACTTCCAATTTCATTATTGATTTTGTTTTTGGTATTCACTTTATGTAGCTATTTAGAATAATTTTTATGAATACAAATCCTTAAAATATGTATAAGTGTTAATATGCAATCAAAATAATCTTTATTATTAACAGTTAAATATTAAGGAATGTTGTTCTTAAACCTTGTATCATGGCTGAAGTTAATGCTGTAGAAATTCCTGTATATAACAGGTCTGATCCGGCATTATGGTATGTTGTGTAAAAGCACGTTTGCTCTTGCCACACCAAAACCCATAACTGAATCTATAATTAAATATAATTATATTGTATCCCATCTTCCGCCCGAAACTGCATCATTAATTCGTGATGTACTAATGAAACCGGATGCATCAAACCCATACCAGCAAATTAAACAGGAATTAATGAAGCGCTAGGGAGAATCATCACAACTAGAAATTCGTAAATTTTTATTAGGAAAAGAATTAGGGTCGCGCAAACCATCAGAACTCTTACGAAACATGAAGCATCGGGCAGAATCACATAATGTTCCTGATAAACTAATGATAGAACTGTTTTAGCAATGATTGCCATCCAATGTTCAAACTATTTTAGCTGTAGTTTCCGATCTAACTCTTGAGAAAGCTGCTGAAATTTCGGATCGCATCATCGATCGGATACTCCATCTCCTGTTGAAATGTTTTCAGTTTCCAAAATAGACGAAACCTTTGAAATTAAAATATTTTGCGAAATTGGAAAATTTAAATAAACGAATTGATTAACTTTCTTTTTCTTGCAGTCGCTTGCCCTATCGTCGTAGCCAACGCAGTCGCGAAAGAAATAATTCCCATAAACGAGATTTTTCAATTTGCTGGTATCTTAGGCGTTTCGGAAAATAAATGTAGGGATGATAAATGTGTTAAACTTTGCTCATGGCAGGAAAACGAATTTAGCAAAGAATAGAGGTGACATATTTGCCTCGAGAATCACGTCGCCTGTTCAATCGCGACCAGACATCAAATATTTCATTTCTGGTCGAAACCTCTGACATGTCCTTAATCCCTGCTAACAATTATCAGAAGCAAAATTCTTCACAACAAACGCTTTTAGCTGCAAATTCTTCTACAATCAATGTTTATGGACAAAATACTCTCTTTAAATTTTAATTTGAGAAGAAACTTTACTTGGACATTTCTAATAGCCAATGTTAGCACACCTATTTTAGGAGCAGATTTTCTTCATTATTTTGAATTAGTTCCAGATGTCAGGTACAAATGTTTTAGAGATACAAAAACGAAATTACAATCCATTGGCGATTTAAAATACACCGATTTTCATTCAGTTCAAGTTTCTATTCTTAAAGATACTCCTTATCATAAAATTTTGAAAGAATTCCCTTCTATTACTAAATTACCTAATCCAAATCAACCAGTCAAACATAATACCACTACATAGTTACAAAAGGTCCACCCGTAGTTGCAAAACCTCGAAGTACTTGCTCCTAATCGTCTTAGAATTGCAAAAACTGAATTTTAAAACATGATCCAGTTAGGCTACATAAGACCTTCCAGAAGTAACTATACTTCATCTCTGCACATGGTCCTTAAAAAAAGAACTTTAGATTGGAGACCAGTAGGTGACTATAGAGCTTTAAATGCTCAAACAATTAAAGACAAATACCCAATATAGTAGATTTTACTGTAGAATTGCATCAAAAATTGAATAAAAAATATTTAGTAGCATAGACCTAATTAAAGCTAATCATCAATTTCCAATAAACCTTGACGATATACATAAAACCGCGATATGCACCCCTTTAGGTTTATTCGAAAGTACAAGGATGCAATTTAGCCTTTGCAAAAACTGAATAAAAAGTTGCAACACATCTGCAACTTTTCAATGCTTTATAGATGAGGTTACACGCGATTTAACAGGTTGGTTGGTTGGTTGGGTTTTGTGGCGCAAGGTCCAAAAACGAGCAGTTTAACAGGTGTTTATGTTTTTGTCGATGATGTATTAATTGCTTCTAAAAATTCCCATGAGCACTATGAACATTTAAAAGCTTTATTTTCAAAATTGGCAAAATATGGATTATGTATTAACGCTTCTAAATATACTTTTGGTGCTTCATCAATAGATTTTATAGGTTTTAATCTTTCCGAAGAATAAATTCAACCTCTACCTGATAAAGTTAAATGCATATTAGACACTCCAAAACCAGAAACTTTAACTTAATTACGAAGATTTTTAGGAATGTTTAACTTTTATAGGTGCTTTATTCCTAAAACCGCACATATACTTGTTCCAATTGTTCAATTTTTAGAAGGACACAGAAATAAAAAGAAATCTCATAATACTAGTAAATTATTCGAACAACTTACATGGAATGAAAATGCAAAACAAACCTTTATTACCGCGAAAAATGCAATTGCCGAAGCTATTCTTTTAAGACAACCTATTCCAGGACCTCAGACCTCAGTTGAGCTTATCAGTGGATGCCTCAGATTTTGCAGTAGGAGGCACTATAAGTCAGTTATCGGAGGGAGCATGGGAATCAATAACCTTCTTCTCAATGAAGCTTAATAAAAGTCAACGAAAATGATCTACTTATGACAGAGAATTATTTGCAGTTTATTCTGCTATAAAAAAAATTCAAACACTTGTTAGAAGGCCGAAATATTTTATACTATACACAGTCCAACAACCGTTGACTCAAGCTTTTAAACAAAACCCTAATAAAAGTTCTCCACGGCAGTTGCTCCAGTTAGACTTTATTTCTCAAAATTCAACTGACATCTGGCATGTGCAAGGTTGTAAGAACGTGGTAGCTGATTTACTTAGAAAAATTAAAATTGATTCTATAACAAAATCACCAAATTTAAATTTTGAAGAATTTGCAAAAGTACAGAAAACTGATTCAGAGATCTAAAGTTTTCTGCAATTTAATACCACCTCTTTTTAACTAAAACTAAAATCTTGCCATTTTTCTCATTGCGAATTGATGTGTGAAATTTCAACTGGAACGTCACATCCTTTTTCCCATTTTATTTTCGTAGATTGATTTTCGACCATTTGCATAAACTTTCTCATCCTGGAATAGCAGCAACAACAAAAATAATTTGTTCCAGGTATGTTTCGCCTAATATGAAAGGAAAAATAAAATCATGGGTTCAATGTTGTGAACCATGTAAATAATCGAATATGCAGAGGCATACCAAAACGCTTATAGGTACTTTCTCTCTTTCAGATGCTCGTTTCACACATATCAATATAGAAATCGTGGGCCCACTACCACCCTCTGATGATTACAATTATCTTTTGACAATAATTGACCGCTTCACCAGTTAGCCAAAAGCTATACCCGTTTCGGATATTCTTGCAAAGATTGTTTGCCGTGAAATATTCAACAATTGGATTTCACGTTTTGGATACCCATCCATAATTACCTCTGATCAAGGACTCCAACTGCGTTCAGCTATATATATATGCTGAATTTACTCGTATGTTAGGCTCAGAGAGGACCAAAACAACTGTCTACCATCCAATTTCAAACGGTATTGTAGAAAGATTTCATCGCCATGTAAAATCAGCAATTAAAGCGCATGAAAATGCTAACTGGACAGTGATAATCCCTGTCATTCTTTTGGGCATCCGAACATCAGTTAAACAAGACTTGCAAATTTCTTGTGCAGGGCTTGTGTATGGCACTACCTTGCGTCTTCCTAGTGACATGGTGAACATGACAATTAATGCATCCTGTGACAGTAATTTTATCACTAATCTTCGAAACGTGATGCAGCAACTGAATCCTATCGCAACATCCGCTCACAGCACCGATCGATTTTATGTACATCCATCGCTGAAGTCATGCACACATGATTTCTTAGGAGTCGATCCTGTATGTCCTCACTGCGTTAACCTTATACTGGTCCTCATGAAGTCTTAGAAAGAATTACAAAGCCCTGTAAAAAAAACCGACACATCTTCTAACAGAAACTGTCATTCCATGGAACAGTGTTACTAAAGCCAGAAACTCATTACCTGATGATAAAAATTCATCAGCCGGTAAACTGCACAAAACTGTAACCAGATCAGGGAGACATATACATTTTCCAAGAAACTGGCTACTTGCATTACTTACAAATTATCTTATTTTAATTAAGTCCATCATTTGAATCATTTTTATTTTATATATATTTCCATATACATGTTTATTCAAATTCTTCAATTTTGTTTGTTCTTTTGAAATTTTGTCATTATTTTTTTTTAAAAATATGTATGTATATCGCTCCATCAGGCTGAATTCCCTCTGTCATTGGGGGGATACACTGTAGTGAACCTCAGAATTTTGTGCCATCGCACCAATGAAATTTTGGTAACCATTTTTAGAAGGATTAGAAAGAGAGAGCTTGGTATTGCCTCGAATATACAAGTGGAAATGTAAAATGTCTGTATACCAGTAAAAGAAAAGGCAATTAATAAAATTGTTTGATGGAGACGAATATTGTATTGGTGAAGCTTATTTTTACATTACATAATAATTTCTTCAGGTCAATAAAATTTAACTAACATTTTTATTTAAGTTTGTAATATTTAATTTACTCATACTTAGGAACCGCAAATTAACTTTCATAAATAACTGAATTTGGTAAAATTGAGAAGATGATGTTTTCTTTCTCAACTCTATTCAGTGAATACTTCAGTATTTATAAAGTTGGCTAATATCCAAGTTAACAGATAAAAATTCAATATTAAAAGACTATATTTCACATAGATATAACCTATAAAAATAAGGAAAAGTATTTCTCTTTAGAAATTAAAAACAAGAATTAATTAATTCACGTGATACCTATAAACTGAATCAATAATAATATAATTTTCAAAATCACATATATCGTTATCTTACTATCGAAATGGAAAACGTGGAAAAAGTCTACTTGCACAGTGCTGCAAAATAAAATACATGTATTTCTAATAGAATATTTTATTTTAAGGTGAAGAAAAGTTAGCAGCAAGAATTAATTAATTAATTAGTCACACCCAACACCTATAAACTAAATTAATAATAAACAAATCTCAAAATCACATACATTATTTTCTTACTATTGAAACGAAGAACATGGAAAAAATCTGCTGGCATAATGAAGAAAGATAAAAATAAAAAATAAAAAAAAACCATGCGTTTTTCTATTAAAATGTATATTACACTTAACAGAGATTTTTTTCATAAACTGTAACTACATTTCTGCATGCAACATACAATATCAAAATTTATACAGATAGATATGCAAATACTAGATTAAATATAAAAAACTTAAAACATCATATTTTAAAACTAGTTATGAGTATTTTTTAAAATAAATAAAAATTATAATGCCAACTTGCAAAAGAGTTTGAATTAGATGAAAATTGGTGAAAATATTAATATTCAAAGATGTTGAAATTATAAAGCAAGATGAAAAAGATTATGCAGTGAGAAAATGGTTTATGGTAATCCATCAGATTTGAATTATGCAGGCTCTAATTTAGATTTGGATTTCCCAAATCATTAGAAAAGTACTTGAGAATAAAATTACGAAAAATAATTTCATATGATAGCAAATTTTGTAGCAAATTTTTTGTTAGCAAAAAGTAGAGTTAAAAATTTGAACTTTGCTAACAAAATAAAAAAAAAAAACTAAAATGCAAAGCAGAATAACAAAAATTTTCGTTCAATTTAATATTTTGTTACAGAAATACTTTTCATTACATATAGTTGAGTATTATTATACATGCTGAGACTTTTCTTTTAGTAAGAAAATATTTAGAAAAGATGATTTCAACATTCCTCAGACACAATTTATATATTTTTTATTTTATGAATTTTTTAACTGATACGTCATAGATATGGGTCAAAATCTTTCGCATGTGGCGCTTAGGGAAATGCCAATCACAATTTTAAATAGCTGATGTGGCGTTTCTCATTAATTTAATTATTTTAAATTATTCTCTTTTAGTTGGTTGGTTGGGTTTTATGGCGCAAGGTCCATATTCTCTTTTAGAGTGGGGCTAACTATGATGCGGCCTTTCTTTCCAGAAATTACGGTAATCAAATCGAATTTCACATTTCTTAGGCAGCAGTTTCATTTGACTCGAAAAATGGGAATTTCGCCCTAAATGAAAGATAGGCAGTTTAGATAACACTAAAATACTCTTGAGAATAGAAAAAACACGAAAAAAGACAAAGTCATTTTGTATATAAATTTAATATTAATATACTTTAAAAATAGACAGCTAAAAATTAGTTTAGTGAGTGTAGGAGGAGCAATTTTTAAGGAGGTAAAAAAAGAGAGATAATGTATATATGAGTTTACTAAAATAAAACTGAGAAAACTTATTAACTTTGTCTAAGAAAAGCAATATAAAGCTGATAAAATATTTCGAATACATTTACCTGTCATTATCAAATTTATAAATAAAGATTAAAATGCCAACATTTATAAGAGAAATTTAAAGCTCTATATTTATCAGCAGACCCATTGCGATTTTATAGAATAACATTTTCTGATGAGAACGGTTTCCAAAATATGAATTTCAGGATTATTAGAAGAATATAAATTGAACAATAAAATAATTATAAGTGGAAATAAAATTTAAAAATATAAATTGCTCAATTGATAGTGTTTACAGCTATTAAAACAAAGTGGAATTCAATAATTAAAAAAAAAGAAGTTTATGCATAATTTAGACAAAATTTCCAAGGAATTTTATTTCTCTCATAAATATTTGGATGCATCTACTATAACCAATCTCAAACCTGAAAGAAAGAGGCTTCTAAACACCATTTGGAAAAATATTCTACACTGTATCAATTTACAATATATTGATTATAAACAACCGCAAACACACACAATAACAATATAACTATATATAAACTATTACTTTTACTTTAAAAAGATTTAAATTAAATTCTCTAATATTTTGCAGTTATATAAAAAGAGTAAGTAATGCGATACATGCGAACACCATGCAGGCAAAATGTGCGTGCATAAGAAAATGTCACCAACCTCTAGATATCTCCAATGCTGGAAAAAAAAAAAAAAAAAAAAAAAAAAAGAATTTTAATATTAAAAGGAAGAGTAACATATAAATATGACACTTCACTATCAATAAATAAACAATAAATTAATATATTTCATAAAATATCAAATTGTTTATCATGTGTGTAAAAACAACAAATTTTCAAATATTTTTTCTACAATACACTTTTCTTTAATACACTTTGTGTATTTTAAGCGTCTCTTAAAATAACTTTTGATAAAGGACAATAAGAGAAATTACTCGGAAATAGCATAAAAAATATTGAGGTATTTTTTGTAAAAAATTGTAGCTGAAATGACAATAACTTGAATTTGGTTTGTATTTGCATATCAATGGAAAGGCACAAATGCGTCAATTTTATTCCGTATCGTAGCTGAACATGTCTCCATTTCAAGCAAGAAAACATTTTAGATTTAGATACTAGACACCACTATATCTTTTGTAGTTTAAATGAGATGAAACAACTAATACAACTAAAACAGGAAAAATTATTAATTGACTCAGAAAAGAAAAATTATTATAATCAATTCATAACAGTAGAAGATCTTACAACCAACAACTAATGAGTAAGTTAAAAACATATATTATCGAAAAAATATTAAAAAAAAATTATTATTAATTAAAAATACGTCATTTCGACTGCTTCGGAGTACATGTAAAGTGCATGATGCGTATAAGATAGTCAGTTTTGAATTTTTTTTTTTTCCTTTAATTAATTTTCAATATTCTTACACCTCTCAGAGTTTGAGTCATTAGACCGGGACAAACTAATTAAGGCAGTGAGAAAGTCATTTTTATTTCAGTTGTGAAATTTCTATTAAAACAAATTATAACTAAAACCTGATATTCAATAACCAAAAGAAATAAACCAAGAGCAAAATTTAATTTCTATGAACACTTCAATATTTATCAAATTTAAAAATATTTTCATGTTTAAATATACTTTCATTTTCACTGATAGTGTCATTTTTAAGACAGTGTAAAAATATATTAACAAATTACAAAATAACGATATTCAGAAAAATTTTTACATAAAAAGACACACTATTTGTGAGCTGTTTACTATGAATAAATTTATATATATATAGTTTTTTTTATGAAACATCAATTTTAAAAGTACTAAAACAAACTGATAGTAGATGGAATGATGCAGATTGATAAATGAAAACGCCTATTTGGAGAAGAGTATAAACTAAAGATAAGATAAATAATGCTTTGCTTGGTTTTATTTTAAACTGATAATTGATCGTAAATCAATTTTCTTATTTAACTTTACATACATTCTTTTCTAATTTTTGCAAAATATCATAGGAATCATAAAACTAGGTATTATGAAAAAAGATGAACTGTTTGCTAACTGCATACGTGATAAATTTAAGTGATAAATTATCACTCAATAAATATTTCACAAATTTAAAAACTTGGCCGATAAGATTAAATTTCATTTCAAATTTTAGTACGTTGATATAAATTAATATTGCTTCAAAATAAAATAATAAATTTCATTATATAGCATTGTTTTAAGTATTTTAATGCTTCCTAATCATTCCATTACATTGTGGAATCTTACACGCAAAGCCTAACATGAGATTTGGACAATAAAAATTTTCTTAACCTAATTTTTTTTCATGGCATACAATCTATTAAATTGTTAAATGTGAAACCTATATAATTGTTGCTTCAATGGAGTCTCTTACCCCATAAGGTTTTGAGAGTACGATTTTAATATAATACATTTTATTTCAAAGTTACAACATAATTGTTTCTTTTGAAGGCTGTATTTTAAGTGTCACCATCATGCTTTAAATTTTCTGCAAATTACTGAGCTGTACTGAAGCAAGAAAATGAAAATTAAAATAATTTTCGTATATTAGTTCCGGCATGAACTTATTAAGACCATCTGCTTTTGCATAAAACTAAACAAAAAAAGCGAAATTTACTTTTGAGCTCACTGTTACACTAATCTACTATTATAAAATCAAGAAAAGCAAATGCATTAACACAAAATTTTAAAGGACAATAAAAATATTTTTTAAATTTAGAAATAAAATGAAGTATTCATTGTAAAAAGAATATGGATGTTTGAATAAAAATCTATTATTTCTGGAATTGTTCAATAAGAATAAAATAATTCTATGGAATGCAGTAAAATAATGTTATTTTAATCCTTTGAATATGTAGAAATCACAGCAAAAGGTACAGAGAGTGAATGTGGAATTAAAACGAGTAAAACAGAAAGAACACTTCCGACCACTTTAGTTTATCGAAATTAAAAGTAAGTTTCTTTGTTTATCGAAGTAAGTTCTCTTGCTTGTCTACTGTTGAAAACATGAGAAGAAATATCATGCGGACTTCACTTGACAATGTCTCCAAGTTATGAAATATTTGCTTCTTTCATTGCTTTAGAAATACATTCTAAACGTGCATATTTCTCAGTCTGTCACTAAAAGCATTCTGTGTGTAGTTTTTTTTATTATATTAGTAGGGTGTAAATTTCAGAATACAAAAATACGCCTTGCAATGGAGCGAGAGAGTAAATTATTTTTTACCTGTTATTATGAAAGGAATAAATATTAATAAGCATGTATGAAAAGACTTCTTAATGCACATGACTCATTACTTAAAAATTCAAGCAACAATAAATATATGCAAAGTAGAAAAGTATACCGATGTCTGTAAATAATTCCGAGTTTAATCACAATTATATCAAATTTAACATTTTAATTAACCAGTGGATAACAATATCGATTGCCTTATCAAACCAAGCATCTTGTAATAAAAATAAATTTTTTTTATTCTTTAGTGGGGAGGGGAGGCAGGAAATGTAAGTTTAATAATGTGGTTTCTAATCAGTAACTCATAAATTTAAATGGGCTCACGAGTGATTTGGCTAGACTTGTTTGGCATTTAAGAATTACTTTCTGCTCACGGGTCTAAATCTGCTGGAACCTATCATTTAAAATGGACTCCGAACTGCAACAAGCTACGCCAAATTTGACCGACGAATAATTCGGGAGTTAAATTATTCACCTGTCTGCCTGAAGTACGAACTCCGTTGGAACAGCAGTTTATAGTTTCGTGACTTGCGGCGTTTTGGTAAGGATCGTATGGCACATTCAGGAGAATATATAATCAATAAATTATGCGGGCATCACTGAATGTCATCCACAATTTCAAGGGCATTTCATTTTCAAAGCCCTATAGTACAGCAGCTGTACCATCAGTAATTTTTATGGCTTCCTTGAATAAAGCTATAGTTGACAGGCAGTTCTTCGCAGAAACAAGCGGTGACACTACAGGACAAAGGAAAGATACCATAACTAATCCCATTTTTGTGTTCAGCATTATAGTGATACACGTGTATATGGCATTGAAGAAAGCGAACGTTGTGAATTTATATTCATCAAGGCCTAGCAACTGAGTGATGGTGTGAAATGCCCAAAAATTCATCTTTTGCGCCCGTCTTACGTGGTCAATGAGCCATCTTGGTCGCTTTTTGTCCATATTGTCAGTAATGAAGAAAATTCTCGTGTTAAAATGCATAATAAGGCTTTATATTCGAGACTAGAGTGATGTCAATTTTAAATACGATTGCCATGTTGCACCTAGTATTTCACGTCATAGAAAATGTTCAACTATTTCAGTTGACAACATGTTTTTCAGATTACTTACGCAATGAAAGCACTTGATCATGTGTAGTTGAGAGAATGACACATTACCATTTACCAGTTTTGTATATTGGATTCTAAGCAAAATGGATTTAAATTTACAAGTGAAATTATCTCTTCACCTCATTATGCTGCACATGTGCATTAAATAAAATTCTGATATTAGCTTTCATTCCTGGTGTAAGAAACTTAATGGATATCAATGTATATAACGTAGAAAAAATTTTATTTGGGCATGGGCCATGAATGGGTATGGGCAATGAATTATGAAAAATCCTCAAGAAGGATATGCCTCAGACACCAAAGACAAAAAGTTTGCAATAACTCATATGTTAATCAAGCATAATATATTATGCACTAACATTCGAATTCCATTGAACTTCTTCAGGTGAATGCATTTGCAATTTTAAGCTGTAAATCCTATATGCATTTTGAAATATTTTTTGCAAATCATATCTGCAGACTTAATTTTAAACAGTCACTATTTAGGGAAATCATTTAAGCAAAAACAAGTTAAATGCTAATTTGATACGTCCCTTTACTATTACCAAATCTGATTTTTTAGCAAATGAAATCAAAGTATGTTCTCATAGCACTATATGAATGCGAAAACAGATTAATACTGGTTACATTTATCCTTAGTAATAAAATATCAGAATTGTAAAAAAAAAATAAAAATAAAAAATGAAGTGTAGTAATATCATGGTTTCCTTCCTTTGCTTGGTCAAGTGTGGAGACGAGCCGAGAACACAGAACATTTTTTGAAATGAAAGGGGCTTCCCGCCCAATGTATACTGACGTGATAGAGACGAAATCACTATTGTTTGGATAACCCAAGGTCGTCATTTCCGGACCTCTTTTGAAGAACAAGAATCGTATCCGTCTACTATATTCAAGGTGACATTTATTGAGACGCCATAAATTATAAAATTATATCGTGAAACATGCACTTATATGGAGAATACTAAGATTTGTCACGACTATAGACTAGCAATATACCTTGCATTCCTTATTCCTGATATAATAAACCATATAAAAAACGACTAGAAAAAGAACCTTTACATTTTCAAAGGAAACCTTCAATAAATCTATCCCAGAGTTATGTAGTGAATGTCTACCCGCCACGGCATGAAAATTCGTAATTTTTTTACTTGAATTTTCAAAAAAATTTATGTGAAAAACAAATGAAACAAATTCATTTTTTTTATTACACCTTCCAAATAAATTCCTTTAAAAATATATAAAAAAAATGCGAAGTCAGCAAGCACACAATAAAATATATAAAGCAAAATGACCTAATCTGGTTAAAAAAAATTATTTTCAACATTTACGAAACAGTACCAATATGAACTTTAATGATAGAACAAAACGATTTCCCCAAAAATTATAAGAATAATGATTTTTTAATAACAGAAAAATTTACAATTTCCATTTGATCAACCATTTTGCTACCAAATAGTACTAGAAACATAGAATTTGACTTTCATTATTTGTATACCGTTTGCAGATACAATTTAATGTATTAAATAGTATACCATGTGATATAGATGAAACCTGGTGTCGAAGGAATCCTTGATCGTGATCATTTGAGAGAGATATTATCTGAACATTTTTGACTGCATAAAAAAAAGAGTTCGGATCTGGTGATTAAAATGGCTACAGATGTGCAAAGCGTGTAGATTTAATATGTCACACATTAGTTTTACAAAATAAGCAATATTTATGAAAATAATTTTATTTTGAACAATATTGTTAAGATCTCTTCTACACTAATTACGCTAAGCTATTTAAAAAATCTTTGACTTATTTTAATTTTCAAAAATGCAAATGTAATTTTGTTTAAATGTGTAAAGAGCTTAAATCTCACACTCGAATAAAAAATAGAATAGTTAAATTTTTATACATTAACCAAAATACAATTAAATAATTTAAATAAAAAGGCTTTTAAATTTGCGAAACAGCACGTGAACGATTATTGTATTAAAAACAATTTGATTACTTTATTTACTGACTTTCTCAGCCCATCAATGCATTAAAGATTTCTGATTATCCAATAAATAAAGTTAAAAAATTAACATTGCCAATTTCTGGGCCATCTATTGCATTGAAATTGCAATTAGAAAAATATATAAATCGTCTGTATATAAGGAAGGCACTTGATCAATTAGTCAATAAACTATGAATATTTCAGTCCGAGTATTCAATTCATACGACTTTGCCCTCAAGCAGTTGACAAAATAATTAACAAATATGATAAAACAAGAAATTAATTATACAAAAGAGTAAAAGAAAATCAACAAGCCCCAAAGAGTAGAGTTTCACGAAAACAAAGGGAAAAAACATAAAACTAGTGAGAAACAGACTACAGCTGATGCATAGATGATTCTGGGCAATTTATCAAACTTAATATGTTTTAGTCCGTCTGAAAGGATGGACCACTTACATGATAAGAAAGGGGACTAAGTAGGAACTAAATCTACTTTAATTTTAACTTGGGAAACAAAAAAAGAATGTAACAACGCAACTATTAACAAACGTATATAATATTAATAAATGTAAATAGGTTAATTTTATAATACCTTACATTTATTTATTTTGCATGTTATTTATACATCTGTGTCCTTTTTAAACAGCTTTTAAGCAAAGCGATTTTTACAACAATTTTGAGTCGAGAAAAGAGGAAATTAATTTTACTAATTTACTCTGGAATTAACACATTTTTAAAAAAGTAAACATTATTAACCACACAAACCACTCCATGGAAAATATTCATCCTAATCTTGAATATATATTGATTTAGAATTGGTATATAAGTTTAGTCAAAAAATAGAAGAAATATTTTAGTTCTTCGATATTAAGAATATTTATTAGTAAGTACTCGCCAAATGTTTATGCATATATATATATATATATATATATATAAGTTACATATCTAAGTTTAAGAATTTACGTTACTTTAAAATTTTTGCATATTGAATATACGGAAAAAAGAAAATGAAGATCTCATAAAAAAAATAAAAGCAGGATTTTATAATGTTAAAGGATCAAGTGTGATGAATTGAAACTTGAATACGCAGCCATAGCTCCAGATTTCCTGTTCAAAATGCCTACTTGACGAGTATATAGCAACATTAACAGTGCGATCTTTTATATTTTAGCAATCTCAAATTTTGAAAAAAACGTTTATAATGAATTTAAATACTAAAATTATATTACATGTGCAATAAAATAAAATTTTATTTTCCTTTTTTTAAAATAGAATTTTATATTTTTTGTTAATATTAAAATAAATTGTTTGGATATTTTTTTAGACACTCTAGAGAAAGTGTGAATATAGATTACAATAAGTTCAGAATTATTAGTACCATATTTTAGTGCCATGTCAACTAATTCAGATTGTGTGAACAGGTTATAATAAAAGAGTAGTAATCGAATTAGAAATAGTATCATGACTAAAACCTCGTATGAGTGATACCTTGGGCTTTTGTTTCAGGGAAATGGAAGCATTGATTGGTTAGTGACGTCGCAAAAATCGCTTTGGCCACTACAGCTTTTGAAAAATTTACGTAAGCAAAAATGATGGGATTGGCTTAAATAAAAATTATGTTAATTAGGATTTCCCGAAATAAAAATATATGTATTTGAAATATATAATTTGTGACAAGTTGTATTTATAAATTTATATACTGAATTTTGATTATATATATATATATATATAAGTTTTACTAGCCAAAAATATTTTTTATGCCTTTTTCTTTCACTAATTTGTTAGGAAAGAAATTGGTTTTAATAAAACTTCCTTGTATGTATTATTATACTATTGGGTTGTTCGGAAAGTCATTTCGTTTTTCCCACCTGAAATAGTTTTTTGCTAGAGAAAGTCAATTGAAAGTCAATTGTAAAGAGAAAGTTTTATGTGTATGAAATCATGCTACCACCAGAAAGATGGTAAAAGGTATTGGACTAGAATTGACAGTATATAATTCAACAAAATATTTATTCGCTATATATTTTTTTATTTTCATATAGAATGAAATTACTTTCCGAGCAACATAATACATTATTATTAAGAGGGGCATATTTTTCAATTCAAAGAATCAAATTTTTAATTTACATTTTTTGTAACGGAATATTTATGGTAAAAAAATGTGTATGAGCGTGTTTTATTCTTAAAATAATCTGTCCTTAATGTGAACAAAATCCTATTAATTCTTTTGTAATAAAATCAAGAATAATAACAACAAATTCGAAATACTGATAATTTCATAATGGTAAGAGTATATATTAGTATAATAATTGTAAATTTTACGCAATTACAACTATATTATTTAAAATATAACATTTGCTACTTTAATTACACATAGATTATTATTTCATAATTCTAGGTATATTTAAAGCGAACAGAGTATAATGATATAAAATTACGAATTTTTTATATTTATGTTTTTATTTTACTTGACTTTAATTACTTGATTAAATATCAGTGTTTTTTTTTTTTTTTTTTTTTTTTTTTTTTTTTTTACTGTTTTTAATCACTTGAAAAAGTAAATTCGACTTACTATATATAATTATATAGTTTTACGAAAAAGTAAAATATATAATTATACGATACGTAATATATCATTATACGAGATAAACTACTTAAAAAGATGTAAGCAATATATAATTATACGATATATAATTACGAAAAAGTAAAGCTATATATAAAATTATAATTCTATTCAACAAAACTTTCAAATATGATTCTTTACTCCTTTTTTGTAGTTATTCACTACTTTTTTTCACTTATGCTGCTTTTATGGGGAGGTAGAGGTATGGCACCTTAGGGTTGCCAGCTTTTTTGTGGTTTGAAAGAAGAAAAATGTAAAACAAAAGTAAGTTTTTCGATCGGAAGTAGCTGCTGTGGGGACAAGAGCTCTAGAAAAAGACTTTTGCTCTCTCATTAATATGTACAATATTTTATGTCTTGTAAATAAATTTTATATTTGATTGTTAATGAGGGCTGGTTTGTTTCATTTCTATAGAAAGCACAAACCAAACTTTTTTTTAAATAGATTAGTGAGATGTACTCAAACATCGAGTGGTATACGTCGCCTTTGAAGCTCGTTAACCAGTGGATAGATATCAAGTTACCTTTGAGCAAAGACATTGCATGCCAGACTCTTACTACACTGCTAAGTAGAAAAATTTTACATCATATCTTTCTCCGCAATAGTTTTAAATCGAAGAAAGGTTAACATAAAGGGAAAATTAACCAAAATAGGTTCGTTCTTTTTTGAAATTTGTGAAGAAAATATTTTGTGTGCAAAATTGGATGTTACAAAAGACTAAGCAAAAATTTGAACAGATAAAAATGGATATTTATTCTTCAGTGAAAGAAGAATTCACGCAATATGAGGAATCAATAGACATTATTGAGGAGGAGTTCCAGAATTTAGAAGTAAAAATTAAAACATTATTATTAAAGTCCAAATTAATTAATATTTTGGAAAATAATGTAAATGTTAATAGTAAAGAAAATGTTAATATAAAATTACCAGAAATCCCGCTTCCAATATCTTATAGAAATGTGAAGAATTTTTAAATTTTAAAATTCAATTTGAAAGTTTAATACAGTATAATTCTAATCTTAGCGATAACCCCAAAAACTTTATTATTTATGTGCTTCTCTGAAAGGAGAAGCAAAACAAGTAGTAACTGCTGATGATACCTTGGAGTCATTATTTAAAGCATTGGAAAATATATATAATAACAAAAGATATGTTGTAGAAACTCACGTAAAAATATTTTAAATTATGAAAAATTAATGGATCTGGCAAGGAATTAAGAAAGCTTTTAGATTGTATCAATAAAAATTTAAGATCATTAATCGTTTGAGTGCTAAAGAGTTTTCTTATATATATGCTAAAAGTGCGGAATGAAATGCGTAGTAATTTAATTAACAAAACAAGAGAAGCTCTATCACGCTTCTCCGTATTTTTGGCGCATAACAAGCGCTATCGCCGCACTTAGACGGTTAAAAAGTATTACGTTTGAAAGAAATAACTTTTCTGATATTTTATTAATGAATATAATTTTGCAAAAGCTTGATCACGAAAGTCGAAAGCAGTATAAACTTTAACAAACAATGATGTTCCCAGTTTTGATGAGCTTTTTGAATTTATTGAAAGACGTTGTATAGTATTAGATAGTGTTACTCGTGATCCCCATAAAACTAGATATGAAAATCATATTGATAAAAGTAATAAATCTAAAAATTGATTTGTAAATAACGAAAATTCTACGAATTGTATTTTATGTCAAAAGTCTCATCATTTATCTAAATGTGATGTATTTTTAATTTTTGCTCCCCAAAAAAGATACGAATTTGTAGAAAGCATTTTTTGCGCATACATTGTTTAAGTAGTAAATACTTAATTAAATCTTGTTACTCACAATATTCATGTAGATATTGTAATTTAAGACATTCGTCATTATTACATTAAAAGACGGAAGGTAATTTTAAGGAGAATAATGTGACGAGTCTCTCAGATTCTAAGAGTAAGGTTGAAAGACCAAACATGTCGCCTCAAGATAATAGTTCAAAATTTCAAACTCCCACTTCCTATTACGAGTGAGAAGAAAATTCTTCTAGCAAATACAGTTGTTTATATTTTGGATAGTAGTGGGGTATTTCAAAGGGCCCGTGCCTGTCTTGACTGTGGTTCTCAAGTTCACTTTATGGCCACTTCGTTTTCACATTTATTAAGTTTGAGCAAAGAAAAAATAAATATCGCAGTACCGGGGTTGAGCGGGAATTCTGCCCCTGTTAAGAAAAAAGCAAGTACTCTTATTTCAAACAAAAATAATTATTTTTCTGCTCGCATCGAATATTTGATTATACCAAAAATTACAAAAGTCATGTCAAGCCAGTATTTAGATGTAGATAAATTAAATATTCCTAAAAATTTAATGTTAGCCGATGCTAATTTCTTTAAGTCAGGAAAGATTAATTGTTGCAGATTGATTTTTGTCTCTTTTAAGAGCAGGTCAGATATTTATATCTGAATCTCTAATTTTACAAAATACTGTTTTTGGATGTATTGTTAGTGGCGCTTTTAAAGAAGATTTCTTTGATAAAAAGATGAATATATTGGTTTATTAAAACTGATAATTTAAAAGAAATAGTTCATAAATTTTGGGGAATCGAAATTATTTCTAATTCTGTAAAATGAAAACTAAAGTTGAAGTTAAGTGTGAGAAGCAATTTTTCAGAACTTATAGTAGGGACAAAAATTGTAAATTCATTGTCGACTTTCCTTTAAAAAAAGAGAACTCGAAAAATTAGGAGATTCGCAAAATAAAGCAAATTTAAGGTTAAATAACTTATGGAAAAAATTAAACAAACAGAATTATATATAAATTTTATGCGAGAATACGAAATACTTAATCATATGAAAGAAGTTAAAGTTAATAAAGAAAGTTTTAGTTATTTTTTGCCACACCATGTGGATTATAATGCTTATAGTAGTACCATAAAATTAAGAGTAGTTTTTGATGGATCAGCTATTACTACTTCTGGAATTTCCCTCAGTAGTTGTCTGATGAATGGAAGAATAATACAAGAAGTTTATTTTCGATACTGTTGCGTTTAGCATAAAATAGCTTTCACATTTGATATAAAAAAAGATGTATCGACAAATTTGGGTTAATCTCAAACATTGGCCATTTGCAACATATAGTTTGGAAGAACAGTTTAAATGAAGAGAAACAATATGAATTGCGTACTGTGACATATGGAACAAAATGTGCCCGTTATTTGGCTACTGGTCTTAAAGCAATTAGCTTTAGATGAACAGATTAATTATGCTGTTTCATCATCTGTTACATTAAAAAACTTTTATGTAGATGACATATTATCAGGAACTGAAAATATTGATTCAGCAATTGCTTTGCAACATGAATTGATATCCTCATTAAGAGCTGGAGGAATGGAGTTACATAAATGGCACTCCAATAATGTTGAACTTACGAAAAATGTTCTTTTTGAAGAGCAAGAATACCACTTTGAAAATTCAGAAAAGGAAACTGTTAAAACACTAATTATGAGATGGAATCCTAAAGAGGACGTATTTTGTTTTACTACAATCTCTTCTGATGAAACTGATACAACAAAACGTTCGGTTTTGACTACTATAGCAAGGTTATTTGATCCACAAGGGGTTGTTGGTCCAGTTATTGTGCAAGCTAATATTTTTCTTCAAAAATTATGGAGTTTGAAACTGGATTGGGACACGAAATTACTTTCTAATGAAGAAAGGGCTTGGAGAAAATTTCGAAATTCCTTTTATCCGAATTAAAAAGCCTCAAAATGATCGATATTCGTAAAGAACTATTAGTAGGCATGGACCAGGCATGAAGAAATTTGGGCTAAATAGTTAAAATTTTTCAACTTCAATAAATCGATGAGTTCAAGAAAATTACAAATGTGAACTTACATATAGATATAATGGAAGCTGATAACGTCTTTGATGAACTCTATAAAATCATTAATGATTATAATAAATTACATCGTATATTGTGAGTTTTATTTTCAGGTTTATTGGTAACTGCAGAGACTCTACCAATAGAAAGAAAGGACCATTGCAATTATCTGTATAGGAAAACAGCTTCATTGTATTGGTAAGATAAGCTCAAACTACTTCTTTTAAAGAGGACATTAAAAATTTAAATAAGGGTAAAATAGTAACCAGTAAGGTAACAAATTTGCATCCTTTTTTAGATACAGAGATTTTATTAAGAGTAGGGGGTCGACACCAAAATTGTGAAGTTGCTGACGCTCAAAAGCACTTACTCATTTTACTAAAAGGTCATAAATTAACAAAAATGATATAATAAAAAATATTCATAAGAAGTATTTACGTGTTGGTCCTTAAGAATTATTATACCTTGTACTCAAAAAATTTTGGCCAATTAATGATTGATCATTTTGTAGAAAAAATTGTCCACAACTGTATTACCAGTTTTGGAACAGCAAATTATGAGTGAATTACCTAAAGAACGAGTAAATATAAACTTAATGTTCAAACCGCAGAGGTGTTGACTTTTGTGGACCTTTTTTCATTAAATATAGAGCCCAACGTAAAGGTATATTTCAACAGGTATATGTTTGTAATTTTATTTGTATGGTTACAAATGCAATACATTTAGATGTTAGTAACTGTGGGTGTGAATTAACAACTGAAGCATTTTTTGCTATACTTTAAAGATATTTATTTCTAGTAGAGGTAAGTCACAAAAATTATGTGTGATAATGCTACAAATTTCAAGGGTGCTGGTAGAGAATTTAAAAAATTGCACAGAATAGTTTGCAACCATAATAGTAGTTTAAATATTTTTTTATTAAATGAACTTATAGAATGGAAATTTCAGCCTCCAAGAGCTGCAAATTTTGGAGGTCTATGGGAAGCAAGAGTCAAATTTTTCAAGTAATATTTAAAACGTGTTGTAGGCGATACAAAATTAACTTATGAATAATTTCTATTGTTACTCAAATAGAAAAAATTTTAAATTCCCGTCCATTAACTCCTTTGATCAATGATATTGATGACTTCGAAATCTTGAATCCTGGGCATGTTTTAAATAGTTACCTTCTTAATAGTTTTATTGAATCAGATATTTCAGATGTTGAAATTAAAAGATAAATTTATGAAAAAATGTACTAAAATTGTTCAATTAGTGAGGAAGCGATGGCAAATTACGTATTTAAATAAAATGTAGCAGTGGAATCGCTGGACGATTGTTAAAAATAATACTAAAATTGGGGATATGGTTATCATCAGAGAAGATAAACTGCCTACTTGTTCGTGTGGTAAAATTAATAACTAAAAATGGTGTATTTAAGCGACCAATCTTAAAAACTGCAATTTTACCCAAAGAAAAGGAAATTTAATTTTGTACTTTATTTATTTATTTTATTTTTTGTTCATTATCATTTATAAAAATTTTATTACTTTTTTGTAAAATTTATATTTCCATGCATATATTTGTTTTATTAATGCAAGCAATTATTTACAATTGTAGAATTTGAAAATTTGTTTACACTAGTAACCTGTTTTAAAATGCATAGTAGTAGTTTTTGCATATTGTATTTTATTGCTTTATGTACTCTACCTCTCTTACTTGAAATTGACATTTCAACGGGGCGGCATGTTTACTTCTTTTTTGTAGTTATTCACTATTTTTTTTTCACTTATGCTGCTTTTATGGGGAAGTAGAGGTACAGCGCCTTAGGATTGTCTTTTTTGGGGGTTTGAAAGAGGAAAAATGTGAAACAAAAATAAGTTTTTTTAGATCGAAAGTAGCTGCTTTGGGGATAAGAGTTCAAGAAAAAGACTCTTGTTTTCTCATTAATATGTAGAATATTTTTTTATATCTTGTAAATAAATTTATTATTTGAACATTAATGAGGGCTGGTTTGTCTCATTTCTATAAAAAGTTCAAGCACAAACCAAACCTTTTTTAAATAGATTAGTGATAAGTGCTCATACAACGATAAATTCAGTATATATATATATATATATATATATATATATATATGCAACATTTCACACAATTTTTTTTATCGATAACAAAGCTCAGATTTATTTTGAATTTTTAAAGAAATATAATTCAAGATACTAATGCACATTGAATTATATTCTATTAGAAATTATATATAAGAATACTTCAAAACATTAAAAAAACTAAAATTTTTAGAATCGAAAGAAACGTAATTCAATTGCTGATTATATATAATGAACAACATATTTGACTGGTAAAAGATCTTTAAAATTGTACATAAAGTATTAAAAAACTTGATGTAGTGAAATATCTAAAAATGTATTATTTATTTAGCGTTTGAGAAACGAAATATAATAATCATCCAATTATAAACATAAAAAACGTAGATTATATATCCTTAAGTATAAATAATACATTTTTGTTTGGAGTGTTTATTGTAAAACACCTTAAGTAATTTGTAATTGTTTATTGAAAGATATCTCCGTTTATCTTCTGATAAAATCTAGAAGTACAATAATTTATCAGGTTATTTGATAAACATTAATTCACTTGACACAACAGAAGAAATAATTATAATGTGTTCAGATATAACGAATAGATGGATTAACGTGCATCATACGGCTGAAGTTATGATTAATGAGCTCAGGATAAACCTGGATATCAAGGGCTATTTCGGAGAAGTGAGAAAACATGATTGACATTAGCTTAACCAACCCACGCTTTTACCCTAGTTCAAAGAATCCAAAGGAAAGTATTCTTCCTTCCATTCAATAGGGCTTGTAACGTAGGAACTTTTAACGCTTCCAGAAAAGAGTTATATTTTTTGTGTCTTTGAAACTTTTATGTTATATAAGATTAACGAAGTCTTAAATTGAAAGTTGTAATCCATTTTAACATAGGTTTTTTTTTTTTTTTTTTTTTTTTTTAGCTGTCATTAACGCCAAAAATCAAATGCAGAATATTAAGATGCAGACAAATAAACTCTGACAATTATGCCAACCTAATAAGTGATTTCCAACAAACGCAAATTTTAAATGTTTTATTTATTGCATAACATTATCTTTATCTACTTATGTAACAGAATCCAGTAACGAGGCCAAATGGCTGGTATGAGATTTATAGTCAGGTGACATGTCCCAGTAGTGCTCTTCATATTTGAATTAACATCCTCTTTTCAAAATTTCTGTACCTTAAAAGAGGAGAGGCATTAGACCTTGCTATTTTTAAAATGCTCAAAAATTCTCATGACGATATATTTTTCCGAGAGATCTGCCTTACATCAAATTTGCTACCCTACAGATATTAGAGACAAATTTTATTCGTGATACATTTTAGACAATCACAATCTCCTTTTTAAGCGTTATGCAATTATTTACATTATTTCATAAGTTATATATTTGCACTTCTAAAAACTTCCTTTTTTTTCTTTCTTTCATGACATCAAGTATCATAAAAACAAAGCATTTCCAAACCAAAAGAATATATTTTTGACAGGAACAGCTGATTTGTTCAAATCAAGTGCAGCCAACTGAAGAATATTTCCGAAGTAAGAGCAATGTCAAAATATTTTCAAGAGTGATACTTTTTGGCTTCTGTAAAATAAGAGTGTGTTTCAACGCTTTGAAAAATTCAACTGCTGTTTTCCAAAGCAAGAGAACAATTACAGGAATATCTTTTATTATGAGGGTCTTAGAAAGAAGCGGAAGCCGTCTATTATTAATTATTAAAATTGACTGAGTAAGGATCAAAACTGGCGATTATCCAATATATTTCTCACGGTATTTTTTGTTTAAGTCGACTTGTGTCTTGACCTGACGATATGAAAGGAGTCGCTCAGAAAGCACAGATAAAAAGCATCGTAAACCTAAGTCACGATTAGGTTTCGAACTAATAACATTTTCCACTTCAAACTTTCACGCCCAATAAGAGGAAAGTTAGTTAATGTAGTTTGTTCGCTTTCAAAATCAGCTCTACAAAAGATAATTATAGTCTATAATCACATCTACAGTAGAGAATTATATATATAGCCTAGTATAACTAAATATATAGTTCAATTGAATCGAGAATGGAGCTTGTCAATTTGAAAGGAGCTTATACTAATGCTGCTCACATAATTTCATCGACCGAGTTCCAGAATGACAAATCCTTATTTATATTTGTTATAATTCCAATCAAAAACTGCAAATAAATAAGCTCTATAAATCTAAATTATATTCACTGAAACAAATTAGCAATTGTTTAAGTGAAAAATGTTAAGTTATGTAATTCACTATCATGAATCGTGCCAAAAAATTAAGGGCCCTTAAATTTTTTTACTCAGAAACAGTACTTAGGGTGCTCCATAATTTAAATTGCAGTAAATAATTTTTCTTTCAGGAATAAAAACTCATCTAAATTTAAACAAAAACCACTTCATAAGCACTTAAGAATGCAAAAGCTCTCATTTTAATTTTGTTGAGATAGTTTTCCTCATTATAGCGAATACCCGTACAATTGGTGTAGCATTTTTCTTTAATAATAACTAGAACGGCGCTTTCATATACGGTGAACTAATGCGATATTAAAAGAGACGAACCAAGGTTAAAACACTTGACAAAAAAGGAAGCAAATATTACGCCGCATTCAGTTTGTTCAGTGAATTATAACCCTTTTTGATTGCTAAGTACCGCCGTATTATATTTGGAAGTTAACAGCACAAAAAATGAAAAAAGTCAACACAGAGTACTTCACTTTCACAGAATAAGCGGAGGAGTGGAGGGAATATTGAATAATAAGTCGTGAAGCTCATAAACCGCTTAATTGAGACCTTGGCAACACATTTCCGCAATTTTGTTCAGAATAAAATTATTTTGAGGGTGAAAAACTTTAAAAAAATTTTGAAAAAAAGAAACTACTACTTGCATTCATTTTTATTTTATTGGAAACCATATCAACCAAACAAAACTAGATTCATCGAATGAAATTGCCTGAAATCTTTTCAGATATTCTTTCAAAGTAATGTCAAGTTTGACAAAATTTCAGTTAGCACATTCAATTGGTCCTGTCATTTAAAACACGTAGGAACAAAACCATCGGCACTTTAGAAATACCCATCAAGTATCTGCGCATTAATCAAATCATCTTCCCCATTAGCACTTGTCATCCCCTTCATCAAAGCTATTATTAAAGAGAAAGTAGTATAAAGAAGGTTAAAAGCTATAGCAATTTCTAGCAGATTAACTGCTCAAATATTTCATATAAGGGTAAACTTTGTTTTGAAGAAAATAATGCACATCTTTCAACAAGAAGAACAACCAGTAATCTACAAAGACCGTTTTTAAAAATGAAAAGCCCATCTTTTGAAATGAGATAATAGAAAGAACCATAAACTTGAACGTGTCAAGCTGGCAAAACATCAGGAAATGTAAGGTTGGTATTTTTATGAACCTATCTTTTCACTCAATTGAAGAGGGGGGGGAATAGCGCGCATTTAAATCTTTTAATCCTTCACTTGCTAAAATGTGGAAATAATCGATTGAAAGGCAAGACTTGGCAGGAATACAGATTTATTTGCTCCATCACATGCACTACCATTTCTTCCTTTTTCCGACGATCCCAGGAGACAATAATTATTAGAACAGAAGAAATATTAAATTAGTATTAACATCAAAAAGGGTATAATTCCCTCAAAATTAGGAATAACGTACATCTTTAAAAGCTTTCGGGTTATTATAATCACTCTGGGAGTATTTAATAAAATTAAAAATATTTTCAAAATAAATAAATTTTACACTTGGATTATATTCAGAATGAATTTATTAATATTAAAAGTGATAAAATTGATATACTCAATTTAACAAATAAACACATTCTTCGAATCCTGATAAGGATTTGATAGTCAATGATTTGAATTCTCTTGCATATTTCTTTCATCCAAATTTTATAAATTTTTAATGAAAGTTTCTTAACTATTTTTAAGAGAAATTCAGCAAGAATGGTTCAATGGAATAAAATAAAAATGTTCATTAAAATTATAAGTGGTTTTAAAAGTAAGACATTATAAACATCTGTTTAAGCATTAAATTTAATTTAGTATGACTAAAATCGCAATGCGTAGAAGCAATATTGCATTGTTGAATGAAGGTTGAGAATAGTATTTTGTTTGCATGTGAATCCGTTAAAATTTGTCATGTACTGGTTTCATTATATATAAACTTCATATTTCAAAAAAATCACAAAATTGGCTCAGGAGTTAGAACATGAAAATAATCGATCGTAAAATTGCAATGTTTGTACAAAATATTTTTATTTAAATTAATTGTGGCAGATAAAACAATTACTAGTATCAAAATTAAAAATTTGTAAATTTCATTTAAATGATTTTTTCGTAAATTTATGTATCATTCTTAAAAATAGCATTGTATTCACGTTTTGAAAGAAAAGTGACCAAATTGCAATGATTACGCACATTTAGCCAGCAATGTACGAACCAGCTTGTAAGTATTATTCCTTTTAGCAAGTGACATATGAATCATCATGGACTCCAATCACGTCATGAATGAGCATCATGTTCATGTTGAACGATAGTTTAATTTTTTTCTCGAACCCACAAAACCCTTAAATACGGGTGAAAAAACTAGTAAAAGGTTAACGTATCTGTGAATGGAAGAAATATAATCGGTACTATAAAATGAAATTTTCAAGCAAACATTTCACATTCAAATAACTGGACGTTGTGCTATGGAATGAGATTGCATGTGATGACCAGATAATGTGTTTCCTTTAACTACCACTTTGACAGCGTGACTTACGGTACAGATCCCGCTGTCAAAGTGGTGCTGCAAACAACATCGGTTGTTTTAATCAAATATTCCAGTAGTCCATTCCAACAGGAAAATTTTCCCTCACAGTTCTTCGCACTCAACTGTTTGCTTTAGTTATGATCAGTAGAATCACTATTGCTTGTCCATGTCAGAAATGATTTACTTTTGTGACTTCCATATAGTTGACACAAAATCTGTAAAACCAACAAGTCAGAATGAAACTTGTAAGGCGTAAATTAACGCAATAGCTTATGTAACAACTTGTACATAGTAAGCACCATTCGAAATTTTCTTCACAAATTACTATCTTAGGAACTTAACTTTTATTAGACATGTATGTCAACTAGAGGCCTAAGATTTTGTTGTGTGTCGTAAGCATTAAAATAAATATTTGTAATACTAGTTTCACTTCTTTCCACTCTTTTATTATAATTACCGATTTCTCTCACGAATTAACATTTAAATCTAGCAATCCTTCAGTGTGCAACGTTATTATTTTTTTCACAAGTAACATAAATACTTTTCAATAACAAGAAAACAAAATCTGATAATAAATTTTCTAATGAATAATTGAATGTATACAAAATTTTGAAGGAAACCATTGAGACGATCATTTTTCTTTGCAGTCAGATAGCAGAGTGACATTCCATAACAAAAAGACTAACTCTGTTCTTTAAAACAGATCTATCATTTAAAAAAAACTTTGAGAGCTCTACCACTGAAAAAGAAAGCCAGTTAAAAGGCGAAAAATATTAATGAGAATTAAACAAGTTTTTGTCCTTTGAAAGTATTCTTATGAATAAATTACTCTTTATATCTGCTTCTCTGAAAATTCTTTTATCCAAATAATATATTCTTAAATTATATGAATATACAAAGAGTAAGAACTTTAACATTATAAATAAAACAATGGATATGATCTAACATCAAACCTTACAGTTAATTCTACAGTTCCTATAAGTTAACCTTAGGTAATACAGAGGAATTGTCTAGTTTGATATTAAATTATTAATTAATAAACTAATTAAATTGATATTTAAAAAAATAAAGAAACGAGGGTAAAAGTAGGAGAAATGCGCAACTGAACAGTATCAAAAAATGAGGGATGCTTCTCATGACCTATTTATTTATCACATATTACAATAATACTTAAGACCCATGCAAAATCAAATTTCACAAACGGAAACTAAATCTTGAAAAAGGGAAACACACTAGTTCTGCCCTTCCGATTTTCAATATAGGCAACGTTTATCCTTTCTTATTCTAGATTCAACTACATTAATAACGATAAAAAAAAAAATTAAAACTATTCGCTCTGAAGAATGAAAAAAGGTGAAGTTTTATCCATTAACATCACTATTATGACCGATTCGGTTGCTAAGCTGATGCTCACGCGATGACTCACACTTACAAAAAAAAAAAAAAGAAAGAAAGGAAGAAAGAAAACTACCTAATGATTATTCACTATAAAATTGCGTCTATTCTATTTCCTAAGTGTTCCAGAAAGTCACAAAAAAAGAATGACGAAATAATTTTGGAAATAGACTTCAATTTTCAAAAAATGCCAATTGTTTTAAAATAAATTTAAACTATAATTGGTTGTCTTACAAGTATAGTTATTAAACAAGTTGAAAAAGAAAAGAGAAGCTAACTCATAATCTGATAATTTACTTAAGACAATAAAAACATTCTATCCAAGGAGAAAGTCTGAATATGAATCAAAGGATTACTTTTACTTTACCAACATCCAAAAATTTTAATTTGTTTAATCAATGACCAAATGCTAGGACCACGCAAAAGATTAATTTAACCGTTTGAGTGCGGCGAAGCGCAATCGCGGTCCACTTGTTATGCGCCAAAAATGCGGAGAAGTGTTTTGAAGACAAAGCACTAGGTCATGGGTTTGGAAAGACAAGCAAGCAATACACAATTCAAATAATCAATCTGAAATGGAACAAGTTTAATTTCAATGTACGTTTAGTATTAATTTTTATAGATCTTGAAAAGATAAAAGTCTTAGTTAAACTTATTTAGTCTAGGATTGAATTAGTCCGGTAGTTTGGTGTAACACAAAATGATAATATTTATCTCCTGATGAAGACGTGTTCCTCCCCTATGCCTTTTTCTAATTTATATTATATTACACTGTTTTTATTGATTTTTTTTATTGATATTAAATTGTATAGGTATTTCTTTGTTTTATCTTGATCTTCTAAATACATCTTACTATATATATTATGTATATAAATATATACACTACTGGCTATTAAAATTGCTACACCAAGAAGGCGACATGCTACAGAAGTGAAATTTATACGAAAGGAAGAAGGTGCTGTGATATGCAAAGGATTAGCTTTTCAGCACATTCAGACAAAGCGGGCGCCAGTAGCGACACCTACATTGTAATTAAATGAGGAAATTTTTCAGCCAGTTCCTCAAACACAAATTGCATTTGAACGTTGTAGCCAGGTTAAAAGTAGTTGTGATGCCTCGTGTAAGAAGGAGAAATGCGTACCAACACGTTTCTGACTTTGATAAAGGTCGAATTGCAGCGTACCGGGATTGCGGTTTATCTTATCGCAGTATTGCTGCTCGCGTCAGTCGAGATCCAATGACTGTAAGAAGAATATGGAATCGATGGGTTCAGGACGGTAATACGGAACGCCATGCGGGATCTCAACGGCCACCTATCACTAGCAGCCGAGAAGAAAGGCATATTATCCGCATGGCCGAAATGGATCGTGCAACCACGTCACGAGCCGTGAGTCAAGAAACGGGGTCGTTTGGAAGACAATAAGTGTCTCCACGAACAGTTCGACAACTTTTGCAGCAGCATGGACTCTCAGCTCGGAGCCATGGTTGCGGCTTCCCTTGACGCTGCGTCATAGACAAGAGCGCCTTCAATGGTGTGATCAACGACGAACCTGGGCGCACGAATGGCGAGACGTCATATTTTCAGATGAATCCAGGTTCTGTGTACAGCATCATGATGGTCGCATCCGTGTTTGGCGGCATCGTGGTGAACGCTCACTGGCAGCGAGCATTCGTCATCGCATACTGGCCCATCACCTGGCGTGATGGTATGGGCTGTACATGCAATCTAATCTCTGTTTGACTCAATGCCCAGGCTGTTATTACTGCCAGAGGAGGTTGTTCTGGGTACTGATTTCTCAGGATCTATCCAGCCAAATTTTCGAAAATTTAATCACTTGTTATTTCTAGTATGACATATTTGTCCAATAAATATCATTTTGTTATCTGAATTTCTTCCTAGTGTAGCAATTTTAATGGCCAGTAGTGAATATATATATATATATATATATATATATATATATATATATATATATATATATATATATATATATAATTTTTTATTATAATATTATTTCTCTAACCAATACGCAAAAAAATATGTTCCTAACAAATAATATAATACATACTTTATATTAAAATATAAATAAAAATGAAATATTAATAAAAGTCAAATACAACAGGTAACTATAAAAGTATTCATTCATGATAAAAAATATAATCTATTATTTAAGTATCATAATTTTAAATTGCACGCGAAAGATTTTGAACTTAAGATTTTGAAGATTAATATGGAACATTTATTTCGCGGACATTTTGATTTAAATGGCAAACATTTATCTTCCTTTTTCATGACATGGATTGAAAAATGGGAAAATTTTACAACCGTGATGCATGTACGTTGATGACACAAGGGAAAAGAAAAAAAAAGAAGAATGGGTGTTCCCTCTCTTTGTAGGATTTAAGAAATAGTAAAGTATAAAGAATCCAACTAGTTGCATAAATAAAACAAGCATATGAAAGTATTCCATAAATTTCACGCGACACATTAATTCGAATTCAAGTTCACGTTTTGCCAATAACGCTAATGCAAATTTAATGGGATAAAAGAGAATAATTTCAGTCACTGCATACCCTCAAGGACAAGGTCAGTTTAAGAGCCTCTCCCAACAGAGAAATCCAATATTTCACAATTTTTTCTGCCGCAATACATACAAAACATAAAATAGCTTAATAAAATATTAAAAAAAATAACAAATTTTTTTTTTAAATCTGCCAATATACGGTATTTTAAATAAGCTATAAGTCACAACATAAAATTAAACGATGGCATTTATTTTACTTTAGAACTTTATGTTAATTATATACACAACTTCACACAATAATTGAAATTCGGACATATATGCCGCATAGAAACTACAAATATTCTGCTCTGTAGAACTCTGCGCCTGTTTAAGACAAGACGTAAAGACTATTTTGTGCACACAACTATTATTTGAAAATTAAGATTAAAACTAAATAAGATTTCTTAATCAAGAAATGGCAATTAACTTTAAAAGGAAATAATTAACAGACATGGGTATGTATGATTATAATTCGTATTTTGTAAAAGAGAAAATGTGTTGAAAGTTTTGAATTACAGTAAAATGACGAGATCGATGTCTGCATAATGATAAAAGCAAAACTGAAGTTTACCATTCTCTGCTCCAAGCAACACTGGAAAAAAATATTGGCCAATACAGAATTTTTAATATGCCTAGGTCCTCTAAGCACTTACGTAGGAAGAGAAAGCTGACGACAATGCAAGATAGATAAAAGCAAAACTGAAGGTGTACACAGCTTGACGTGCATAATATTTTCCGTTTTGTCCAGTATCGGACAAACAGCAACTTTAGCCCGCTTTATTTTTTTGTCCAAAAACAGTGCTTTTACCAACCCAAATTATTAAGTTTTTTTTTTTTTTTTTTTACGAAAAATTCTTTATAAATTCTTATAGGATGCACATTTACAAACCGAATAATAGATATTATGATGCTTATGGCACAAAATCTTTAAAAGGAAATCCAGTACGATATCATTTCAAAAAGCAATTAAATTGTTTACTACACACAAAACAGTTTTAGTTAAAAACAAATTCTTTTATGTGTCAGCAAGCTTTCAAATTCTCTTTTTAATAATTGCGTTAGAACGTTTGGAAAGATTTATAATTATATTTAGGATATCGTATTCGCGTATTTCTGATGAAATGATTAATGTTATTTCTAAAATGGAGGAAAACAGTGAGTTTAAGTTCCCAACTTAAAAGGATCTATTAATTTTCAGAGATATTTTAACATTAGAAAAGTAAATCAATCAGGTAGACATGTAAGAAACCTTCCACTCACATTTTGAAAGAGAATAGAATCTTTCCCACAAAATGTTAAAGGATTAAGAAATCAGTAACGTAACATTAAGGTTCGTTAAATACATTTTTTATAGGATGTTTATGTCTGTTTGCAATAATATACAGCAGTTAAATTGGAATTACGCGAAACTCTTGCATGTATGGTTCCTGTTAGAATCAGGAGCAAATATAAAGCACAGATCAACATTTGCTTCATGTTTGAAAGCAAAGATTAAAGTTTGCTCCATTTATGATGGACTTACCAACTAGCTTCATTGTGATTTTAAATTTGTTTGAAATCTCTAGTTCAAGTTCCACGTACAGACAACGATAGACTGAAATTGTTGCTTTTCAAGGTCATCTTATTGCTTCAATAACTGTGCAATATTCAGGATCCGCTTTTGTTCAAACAAAATCAAGCAGTGTAAAAAATTCAGTCAAAAACAAACTTAATTTTCCTTCAGAATCCCTCAGTCAAAATTCGATGCAGTAATATTCATAAAATTATGCAGTTTCAATAGTTCACCGTATCGCTTGACAGACTTCATCCAGAGTGTCCTTCACACATTTTACATTTTGATTATCAGTTCACAATTGTCATGTTTGCAGACATTTCCGTCAGAAAAATGTGCAATCCATCTACTTTACTATGGTTTACTGTGTTAAATTCACAAAGTCAAAGCAGAGCAGTGTGAATTTTTCTTGGAATTTCTTTACATAGAATTTCAATGAAGAGATAATTTAATCTTTTACAATCTTAATACCTAGTGCGCTTATTGATTTAATCTCAAAAATATCATTTCACACGTAAGCTCATTCGAAAGTTCCTATAGTCTAAGCAACAAAAAACGATCAATCATACAACATCATCTCTAATACATATACTTTAAAATAACTTTCGAATAATAACTTCGTAGCATTAAAAAAATTTATGATAATATAATAATCAAAAACGAATCAAATATTCATCTTTTTGATGAATATTGCATTTCAATTTTGAGTTAAAGCTTTGGTAAGGGGAATTCTGTATTGGTTTGATTTTTTTCTTTGCGACATCGCTAATGCAACCTACTATACAAGCACAAAAATGATAAGCAATTTATATCACATTTCAATATAATTAATCATTCAGCTGTTTACTTAAACAGTGATATAATGAGAAATTAAAATTTCATGATGGAAATTACATTGTCTAATTTATACATAATATTCTTCAAATTCAAGGTCGGAATACTAAGAAAAACTATACCAGAACTTAAAGGGAGGGGTCACGTCTCGGTGATAGATACCAGTACTTAAAGGGTGGCGTGATGATATGGGGTGCCATTGGATACACGTCTCGGTCACCTCTTGTTCGCATTGACGGTGCTTTGAACAGTGCACGTTACATTTCTGGTGTGTTACGACCCGTGGCTTTACCCTTTATTCGAGCCCTGCGAAACCCTACGTTTCAGCAGGATAATGCCCGACCGCATGTTGCCGGTATTGTACGGACCTTCCTTGATACGGAACATGTTCAGCTGTTGCCCCGGCCAGCACGTTCTCCAGATCTTTCACCAATAGAAAACGTCTGGTCAATGGTTGCCGAGCGACTAGCTCGTCACCAAACGCCAGTCACTACGGTTGATGAACTGTGGCATCGTGTTGAAGCTGCATGGGCATCTGTACCTGTACATGCAATCCAATCTCTGTTTGACTCAATGCCCAGGCGTATAACTGCTGTTATTACTGCCAGAGGTGGTTGTTCTGGGTACTGATTTCTCAGGATCTATCCAGCCATATTTTTTGAAAATTTAATCACTTGTTATTTCTAGTATAATATATTTGTGCAATAAATATCATTATGTTATCTGCATTTCTTCCTGGTGTAGCAATTTTAATGGCCAGTAGTGTATATAGTCCTGGAGGTGCTCACACTTTAAGATTAAAAAAAGAAATCTATGCAGTTTTGTTCAACGTATGTATACTCACTTTACTGTAACTTTTATGTATCATAAGAAATTTTTTAATAATTATAAAATAGTTATAGAGAGATTCCATTAAAATAAAATCAGCAATTTTTTTTAATATGAAAGGGGTCTAATTCTGTTACAATATATATATATCGTCTCGTTTATAGGTTCATAGATGCAATTTTCTTTTCAATATCTAGAATTTTGAACCAGTAAAAATTAAGAGGGGTAGATTATAATTTTTTATAAATAATAGAATACAGCTGAATAGAAGGAAATATTTTGACAAATAGAAAATTTTTAAATAAATAAAATATGAGTACAAACTAGACATATTCATTTAAATATTTTCATACACATCTGAAAAATAAAAATCTTAACAACATCAACACACTGAATTGATATACTATGCAGCAAATAACTTAATAACTAAAAACTTTTGCAAGAACTTTATTATATCCACTGCAATGAAAAAGGATTTTTCATGAAAGTGAATAGTACTCGTGTATCACAAAAGAGAAAACTACAAAATTCTCAAGAAACTGTCCCAATGAATGAGTATGCAGAAAGTACAACTACGACATCCTTCTCCAGCTGAACTTCAATGACTGAAAACGAAACAGATGTTTTCTTACAAAAAACAGGAATTTATAACTAGCCCACAGAAATCTTTAGTTATTTAAACACTTTTAGTGGTAGTTTAACAGCTGAATTCTGTTATAAAGCATTTGAACATGCAACATAAATTTGTAATTCGTAAGAGAGAAAGCCAAGAGATAACAGTTTTTCCAAGAGAGAATACCTGAAAACCACCTAAGTACCATTGCCGATAGCATGCATATAGAAAGATGAGGTGTTGCTGAAGAATTCATCTTCTGTTATTTGAAAATTACTGATAGTAAACACGGAATTTTCTACTTCGAAAAGCATGGTCTTAGCAATAAGTCACTCATCATTTAATACCTGTTGTATGAGTGTGTGGTTTTAAAAAAGTAATTCAGTTCCTTTTGATAAAGTTAAACAGCACAAACATAATACTTTATGATCTGCAAAATTTAATCAGAAATTCACGAAGAAATCAACAAACATATAAGCAAAATAAGTACTTTCAACGTAGGTGAGAAATCGCATGAAAACTGTCGTAATTTGTATATATATATATATATATATATATATATATATATATATATATATAT
>JAPDSC010020712.1:373967-395231 GCA_026290005.1 Latrodectus geometricus | reverse complement strand
TTCCCACTGCCTTAATGTTACAGTTAAGTAATATAGGTTTGTAAATCGAATAATTCCTAAAATATCTTCTTATAATGTACTTATTAACTGTTGATATTTTATGTTATTAATAAAATTAGCCTACGAAAATAAAAAATTTCTCCCAGTTTTTGAATGCGCCATTTGTTTTATATATATATATAACTTAATTTTAAAAATATCAAAAGATAAATAATTTTAAATATCTACACAAATATGGTTATCCTACATCAAAATATTTTTCACGAAAATAAATTCAACATATCTAATACTAAAATAAAGTCTGTTATGAAATATTTTTAATACTTTAACTTTTCTAGGAAGTTCCCTTCATATTTTTTACAATTTAATTAGGCTACAGTAAATCGCTGCAGCGCTTATTTACTTTAGCTGTTAGTGTTATTTCACAGCATGCTGCACCGCAATAAAACTATTTTACAAAACGAGTGATGAAACCATGAAAAATGACACGAATAGTTTTACAGTTTAGAAGACTCAGCGCATAAATATTTGAAAATTATGCTTTAATAGATTTCTATAATTTGACATGAGTACATATAAAATATATTCTAAATTCCATCGGTTTAAATTTCAAATAAATATAAATATAAGCAAATAATATATAAGAAACATATAGTATAAACTACGTCATGAAGTCCTAAAGTGGTAAAAAAATTATTGATTTTTGCACTTTTGCTTTTTTAACTAATTTTATTCAGTTTCTTTTCCATTAAAACACATGCAAGGCTGGAAGCGGTGGAAGATGTGAGTATTTCAAAAACATATTCTTTTAAATATCAAATAAGTAAATTCTTTTATCTAAATCAACAGGAAAAACATACATTTATTCTAAAACTGTAGAAGGATATGCAATATACATAAGTATCCAAATTTTCATTTTATACAAGTCTAAAAACTTTTACATTAGCAGTGGACCATGAATTAATGATTTTCCTTTAATGGTAACAAGATTTTTATGAGCCCTGGAGCCAAAATTTCAGACATTAATTTTGAATCAGTCGTATGTCTGAGTAATAGAGACCTAAGCAATTAAGGTAATAAAAATAAAGAGATTATTAAATATACAGATGCAATGGATGCATTATTCATTTTTAGTAAGTATTTACTCTTGCAAACAATCAAAATGCATTTGTACCTACGTTAAAATTAGAAAAATTAGTTAAATGTAACCAAATCTAATCTAACAAACTAAAAATCTTTTAATATCAAAGTAAAAAAACTTTTAGGTTAGGAACGAACAAAGTTTTTGAGTAAAGAAACAAAACTATTAATAATAGCGTACATCTGTCTTTAATCTCACATCATTAATACTTAGTCTAAAATAAGTTAAATCTTTGAAACTTTATAATTTAATTCGGTTAAATCAAATTTACATTTTAACTATAACAATATGATTTAAAAGTGCAATTTTTCAATGCTTAATTTTGTACTTAATTTCCATTCCAAGAAACCAATGGAAAAATAATCATAATTTAATTTTTGAGATGCGAATTTACAATGAAGTTTTATTTTAACCAGAAATTAATAAATTTGCAAGATTAGCTAATGGATCATTTGACAATACTGTAAAATATAGAAAAAAAGCTTACAATAAAAAAAAACACAATTAATTTTTTAAACAGTGTAAATAAAAAAAGTAAAATAAACGCGGTGGTTTTAAAGCAGATTTTCAGTTTGCGAGTATTTTTAACTCAATGCATCTTATAAAAACAGTGAAATAAACAATTGAAGATACACCTTAATTTTACTTTCTAAATACTACCTTCAATTCAGATTTCTACTTCAAAAAACTGAGGATACACCAATGAAATTTTTGTTATTTATCCCATACAAAGACAGTGTCAGTATTTGGTTGCATGTCCTTTGGAATTATAATGTCCTCCAAACGTCTTGGTACTATTTCAACCAATTTTTTGGTGTTATTTGGAGATATTTTATCCCATTCTTCTTGTAATACTTTCTTTAAATGGGCTTTGTTCCTAACTTGGTGTTTTTGGACCACTGTTTCGAGTATGGCCCACACATTTTCTATGTCATTGATGTCATGGGACTGTGGTGGTGTGTACAATTGCTGTTTACAATGAAAAAGACTACACATTTTGACATTACAGGCCGTATGTTTGGGGTCGTTGTCGTGCTGGAATATAAAATTTCCATCTAAACCCAATATTTTTGCACTTTCTTTAAGATTGTCGCGGAATATACCAATGAAAAGCTTATGATCCATTATGCCATCTATAAAATTTAAATTTCCTACCCCATTTGAAGCCATGACGTAGCCACCACCATGTTTAAATGTAGGACGTAAATTTTTAGGATCCAAAGCGGTGTTCAGCCTTTTTCAAAGGCTTCGACGACCATCGCTTCCAAAAATGTTAAATTTATTTTCACATTACTTAATATAAATTTCTTTCAAAAGTTATCTGTCTTCAAATGATGAGTTTTGCAAACTCCAAACGCTTTTTCTGATTTTGTAAGCTTATAAATGGTTTCTTTCGAGCTACTCGACTGTTATATCCAGTATGTCTAATCACATTTCTCACAGTTTCAGCATTTACATTTCTACCCATTATTCGAGAAGTAATCTTGCAAATTTATTAATTCTGTAGCTAGTTTGATTGCATTTAGTTTAGGATCAAGATTGATATCTTTCAAAATTTTTCTTTTGGCTACATCACTCAGAATGCTTTTCCTTCATCTTCCACTTTTATTTTCAATTAATCCATCGCGTTTAAATCCTCCAATGATTTTCTGGACACACGCGTATGTCATTAAGTATATTTACGTAAAAACTTCGTTCAAAATTTTTTTAATTAAATAAGAATAAATCGTAATATTTCAAACTTATGAAGGATACACTTCAAAAACTCTATGAATAAGCAAGTTATTATTTTATTTCTTTTCAAAAGTACTTTCAGAGCAGATAATTAATGACTTCAAATCCACACCCAACTTCTATAACTTAATTTAATTATATCTGTATATTCTTAGACATTTATATGTAAAAGAGGTATTATTTCAAAATGAAATAAAATACTTTTTTAAAAGGAATTGTGCATTTTGAATTAAATAGAAATAACAAATACGTTTCATAAACTTTCAAGAAATCACTATTTTTAGTGCATAACCGTTGTCTTATTTAAAAACATAAAATTTCATCCTTTTGATTTACTAGGTTTCTATTTACTTGCGCAACATCTTTCTTACTGTAAAATATTTTTAATCCTATAACATAATATTTACGAACATGATTTATGCCATCATAATTTAGTTCTTTTTTTTTTATTTATCAATCGTTATTTTAAAACTATAAAATTATCTAAATGAAAATATAGTTGTTACTTGCAAAATTACCTTATTCTCTCTTTTAACAACATTGTGCAACTATACTTCCATAGTTAAAAATATCGTAAAAATTTCAATTAAGATACCAAGAATATAGTCATTTATTCTGCCAACATGGTGTAACAATGCTACAGGTCTGAATAATTAAATTAGTTCAAGGGGGGACAGGTCTTGCATAATTTTCTTAAAACATAAATATTAGTGTTTTCGCATCGTCGGAAATCTAGCATTTTAAGTTCTATCAATATTCTTCTACACTTCATTTCTAAAGAATAAACCGCATAAAACAGCTTTGACAGAAGCATTTGAATGACCGGAACTCGTTTATTGAAAATTTTCATATTATAACTTTGTCGCATTCAAATAATTTATCCTTATTGGAAATAAACATCCACTCCTGAAATGGGAGTCGAACGCAAGGATTTTTGAACTGAAAGAACTACCAGTTTGGCTATATGAAATTTTTTTTTCAACAAACTGTTGCTGATTTAATTATTATATGATTCTTACATAGCATTTATGATGTTCCTCAATCGTAACTAAAATGCGGTATGATTATTTATGATGAATTTCAAAAGGAATCATTGTTTGCTACACCGATACATCGAGCTGTTTGAAACAGTAACAGTTAAAGTATATCATCAATCAACATTCTCGATTTATTCACAGTGAAAATCCCGAGTAAATAACAGTAGTTACATTAAGTCCATTTGCCCGGTATTTCCAAGATATATTTCTTAAATAAAAGATATTTGTTAATATTGCATTTCAAAAAAAAAAAAAATTCCTTAAAGAAAAAAAAATAATTAACTAAGGATGAGAACGATGATTTAAATCAAAAATACAATTAGCTACATCACTTAATGTTTAGAACATTTTCTTCCACTTTTTCAATTGTTAGTAAACGATAATTGGCGCTGAAATATATATATATATAACATTCTTGTTGCTCAAAAACTAAAAAAAAAATAACCATTCACAACTGTCACAAAATTATTTGAATGACATTATATTATATTCTTAAATGGAGATTTTTCTTTGGATTTTCTTATAGATATTAAGAATGTTCTCAGCGAAATTTTTAGAGTTATGCCTTTAATGGAGTCAAGTTTTTACTGGATTTTACTGCTGGATTGTTTAAAAAATAATTTATTGAAACTTTAAAGTAACAGTGATAAAAAAATAAAAAGATTTTAGTAGAATTGTTATTATTTCGAACATTTGAAACTAAAAATGAGCAGCAACTTTCAAGCATTCAATTTCAATTTAACCGTTTGAGTGCGGCGAAGCGCTATCGCGCTTCGCTGGTTATGCGCCAAAAATGCGGAGACGCTGCTGTTGGTTAGTATAATTTTCGCATTTATTGAGAGCAGTTGAATTAATATCAATCGCAGTTTTTAATCATTTTACTGAATTGTGATTTTTAATAATATAAGAATTAAAATAAAATACAGTGATAAAAAAAGTAAAAAAAAATTATTACGCATTTCATTCCGCACCTTCAGCATATATATAAGAAAACTCTTCAGCATTCAAACGGTTAATAAAGAATGATTTTCTTGAAAGGTATAAATGTACCTTCGGATAACTTGTTGTGGGAACTAAGAAATAATTTACTGTATTTGAAATTAAATATTAACATAAAAAATGCAAACTCTAACAAAAAATATATCCTTTAAAAAAATTCTTAAATTATTTTACAGTTCCTTACATTTTTAAATTCTTTTAATGAAATCTGTAAGCGAGACTAAACTCTGAAGTAAAAATGCAAATAACAATTGAACTTAATGAATTGTTTTATAGTACATGAATAGTAAAATATTAAGATTTTTAAACTAAGAATTCACAGGTAAGAGAAAAGCAAATCAAATTATGGTGAATCAGTCAACTAAACATGAGAATAAGCGCTCTATGTCCGTAATAATCAGAAAAGAACTAATTCTAGTTTCAAAGTTAAGAAGGATTTTAAGTTAAAATAACAAATGACTCATTCATAATATTCTTTTTTAAAGATAAAAGTAATCGCCGATCAGAAACAATCTATAAAAATTAAATAAAATATTAATAAAAAATATGTTTATGACAGTTGTGACAAAAACATATTTTTTATGAATATTTTCTGACAACGACATAGAATGTTCGTCAAACATTTATCAGTCTTGCAAGAGATAACGCTTAAAATGAAATTGAGACTCGCAGAAAAATTCAGTTCTTATGTAAAAGAAATTATTTTAAAATAAATATTTGTGTCGCAGTTATAATTTTGACACGACAGATCTCAAAACCTAAATTAAATATAAAAAAAATTATAAATACAGTTAATTAACAACGAAAGGGACTCATGTTCTTAAATATATACAAATTGATAATTATTAAATATTATTAAATAGAAGAAACTTGACGCTCAGAAAATTGCATTAAATTCATTAATTATTAATTTATTATAAATTTGTGCCTAATTCTTTATATCTAAAATCATTTTAAATGTAGAAATATCCTAATCTTGATATGTTTAGTTTTTAGATTTAAATTTAAGTATTACTGTTTCTTAGCGATAGAATTGAAAGGTTTTAAGATTAGGCTTCGCATTGGAGAAATTTAGGATTTGATAGTCTTAAAGAAAGCGTAAATAAAATAGATAACGATGGTTATGTGTATAACGATTATAAAGCTGGCTTAGTGACAAACACAGCTACAAATTTATCTCCTTATTTATCGAAATAGTATCAAGAAAAGAATGTATGTGAAACCTTTTTCTACATTAGTTTTTATAAGAATGTCAAGAACTTGTGTTCTCAAATCTCTCATATTATTTATATTCTTTAATGTTTTACAATAATCAATATTACTTCTGTACAATTAAGCTTTTTTTATTTATTCAGAAGCAAAGTAATATTTTACTTCATGATAAATTTAAATCTCTAGAGTTTAACGCAAACGTTAGTAAAGTAAAATGAGCTGAGCCAGTAAAATATGTATATAAGAATGGCTAGCTAGTAAATTAAATTAAAAAAAAAAAGTTTAAAAACGTAATCAAACTATATACCAAGAAAATTTATCTAGAACCGCCGAGTGAACGAATTTCTCATTAATACTGAGAAAAAATTTCATCTTTAATTACTCGAAATTTAGCGATTATTGCTTTCAATCAAGGCTTAAAATTGCCAGTTAAAAATGGCTAAGCAATTTAATTCAAAGCTAAAATAGCTTAACTGACACATGTAATAAAAAACTTTTCAAAAATATAATTCATTATTCAGATAATGGTCAATTTTGTAACATTTTTAACACTTTTTACTTAATTTACAGAAGAATCAAGTTTAGATCTCTTAATATCATTGCTGAGATTACTACTGATTGTCGCTATATTTACGTTCAACTCTGCTGAATTGTTTTAGTAACCAGATTTAAGCTCTTTTAAATTTCTTGAAAGTAATTCTTTCACCATTCCAATTACTTTGGTATATGTAAATGAAAATAATAAGACGTAATATTGTTGTATCTTTTATTTTTTCTGACATTGGAACATTTTTCAAAGAAATATTATTGCATTTAATTCCTAATGTCGCATACTTTTAAGACATTTGTATTGTAGTTTTCAAAATAACAATCATATATATATATAAACAATTTTCATTCATAAATTTTCAAAATTCTCCTTCACTTATATAAAAAACTTAATATTATATTAATACTACCTTATTTTTAATTCTTAAGTAAATAATGTGGGAGGCTTCAAAAAATGGATTTTTAATTTGAAAACCTTTTTCTGAATATGATTCGTTTCCCAAAAATTTCTGATTCGTCGCACTACCAAAAATAGAGGAATTAAATTGTATAAAGTAATGAAAGATAATATTTAACAGCCGGCAGCAGAATATATAGAAAATATGTATTCATTCATCATTATTAAAAAATATTAAAATCATATAAAAATAATTAATAAGTTTTATAGCCATAATTACTTATACAAAAAATAATCTTTTTAAATTACACGAAATTATTAAAGTCAATAAGTTCCGAAGGGGAAATGAGTACAATTTAACTTTTGAGCTATGAACATTAGACTTTTTTAAATAAGAAAAAATATTAATTTATATAAAAATTTTACAGGATTTTAAGAATAATTTGAAGAAACATAACTAGAATATATTAAATTTTAGTACCCCTTCTGCCCCTAAAATATTAATATCATATGTTGTTCAAGGCAACACACGGCTCATGATTACAAAAACTTTAAAGATTTAGTAAATATACAAGTTCTTATGCATTTTTATCAATTCATTTGAAGAATTTAGAAAATGAAGATTGGATGTACGCAAAGAAAATATTGATGATTTTTAAATTAGTATATTTATTTTTTAAAGAATACTTTAACAAATTTTACTTAAATTAATATATTTGCCTTACGAAAAAATTAAGGACATTTAGAATATGAGAAAAAATATAATCCATTACTTTTAAGTGCACTTTATGTAATTTGTTTCGGATTCTCTTCGTAAAAAAGGTTTAATTTATTTTCGATCTTTAGGTCCTTAGTGATGTTACGACTGCTAATTTGCTATCAACTTCAATCATTTCTGATCTTTTACCAAGATTTTTGACGACGATGCACCCCTGCGATGTGCATCTTTAACACAAAAATACCTGAAGTAAATCGATGATGATGAAATTGCATGTCACAGTCTATCAGTCATGGTATTGGGACCATAAACACCATTCACAACTTCAATCACATAGCTTGTATTTTTACTTTTATCAAAGAAAAATTGTAGTATGCCAAATTTTCACTTGGTTGGCTTCCGTTTTTTAACACCCTGTAACTCACAACTGAATGGACCAAACAAAAAATAGCAAACGAATTATTTTAGTGCGTAATGTCACTTTTCCAACGAGCATAAATCTGAAGTTGTTTCATCGATACTTTAAGAGACATGGGTCACTACAGTCATCTATCGAAAAAATAATGGATTTATTTTTCCCCAACGTATTAATAGGTTTTCTTTAAGGAAGCATATAAACAAGAAATATTTTGAAGGTATACCAAACTTCAACAAAACAAGGTTTTATATAACATTATAAAAAGATTTCAAAATAATCTTTGTGTTAAGGCAATACTTTAATTAAAGGATAACAAAAAACATTTAAATATATTCCATGCCGGACATATAAGATGTAGGGATAATATTTCTTAATTTATTTTATTTACTTAGTTTTAATTTTAGAAACAGTTTGATGAGAGTGGGTTCATGCAAAATAAAGTTATATTCTGCATCGAATTCATGAAAATGTATTCGCTGACATATGACTGAAGCGAATGAAAATCGTGCTAGAATTATAAACTAAATAAAAAGGATTAGAAAAAAAAAGAAAAAGAAAGAAAGAGGATAAATTGAATAAAAAGCGTAATTTCTGAACACTGTCAACTAAATTTTACATAAAAAAAAAATATTGGAGAAATAGTGCTAGGAGGGATTTCAACCCCAAAGGTTTGAAAACGCTTTGTGGAATACATTCAGATCTAATGGCAATAACTTATTCAGACTGCCTGAATAGTTTTTACTAGTAGCCTAAAAAAGAAAAATGTGGGGCTCTCAAAACAAAATAATATTACATATAATTAACCAAAAAATCAGATGATAAAAAAGCAAGATATTTCCCAAACAAATACATTGTACACTACTGGCCATCAAAATTGCTACACCAAGAAGGCGACATGCTACAGACGTGAAATTTATACGAAAGGAAGAAGGTGCTGTGATATGCAAATGATTAGCTTTTCAGCGCATTCAGACAAAGCAGGCGCCAGTAGCGACACCTACATTGTAATTAAATGAGGAAATTTTTCAGCCAGTTCCTCAAACACAAATTGCATTTGAACGTTGTAGCCAGGTTAAAAGTAGTTGTGATGCCTCGTGTAAGAAGGAGAAATGCGTACCAGCACGTTTCTGACTTTGATAAAGGTCGAATTGTAATGTACCGGGATTGCGGTTTATCTTATCGCAGTATTGTTGCTCGCGTCGGTCGAGATCCAATGACTGTTGGCAGAATATGGAATCGATGGTTTCAGGACGGTAATACGGAACGCCATGCGGGATCTCAACGGCCACCTATCACTAGCAGCCGAGAAGACTGGCATATTATCCACATGGCCGTAATGGATAGTGCAACCACGTCACGAGCCGTGAGTCAAGAAACGGGGTCGTTTGGAAGACAACAAGTGTCTGCACGAACAGTTCGACGACGTTTACAGCAGCATGGACTCTCAGCTCGGAGACCATGGCTGCGGCTTCCCTTGACGCTGCGTCATAGACAAGAGCGCCTTCAATGGTGTGATCAACGACGAACTTGGGAGCACGAATGGCGAGACGTCATCTTTTCAGATGAATCCAGGTTCTGTGTACAGCATCATGATGGTCGCATCCGTGTTTGGCGGCATCGTGGTGAACGCACACTGGCAGCGTGCATTCGTCATCGTCATACTGTCCCATCACCTGGCGTGATGGTATGGGGTGCCATTGGATACACGTCTCGGTCACCTCTCGTTCGCATTGACGATGCTTTGAACAGTGCACGTTACATTTCTGGTGTGTTACGACCCGTGGCTCTACCCTTTATTCGAGCCCTGCGAAACTCTACGTTTCAGTAGGATAATGCCGGATCGCATGTTGCCGGTATTGTACGGACCTTCCTTGATACGGAACATGTTCGGCTGTTGCCCTGGCCAGCACGTTCTCCAGATCTTTCACCAATAGAAAACGTCTGGTCAATGGTTGCCGAGCGACTGGCTCGGCACCAAACGCCAGTCACTACGGTTGATGAACTATGGCATCGTGTTGAAGCTGCATGGGCATCTGTGCCAGTACATGCAATCCAATCTCTGTTTGACTCAATGCCCAGGCGTTTAACTGCTGTTATCATCAGTGGTGTTGTCGAGTCGGAACGCTCCGGAACGTCGTTCCGGTACTTCCTTTTTGGACAGGAACGCGTTCCGGAACTAAAGATGATTTCTGATAACGAGAATTGGCTGATGTATTGAAAAACAACTAAAAAGAATTGCTGATTTTTTTTTAATTTTTATATGTATTATTATAAACAAAGGTTTGAACCGAACCCGAACCAATACAATGTAATAATAAGATTAATAAGTACTAGTGTTAGCAAAATATTCTATGCACGATACCTAGGTCAAAGTGTCGATTAAAAAGTGTAAGGCTAGCCGCACATAGAGGCAGCATGCCTCCAACGCGCACCTATCGTATCCCGGCCGCGTTGTGCCCGCGAAAGACATGTTTAAAAGTATCACATACTGAAGCGACGGCAGGAACTCAACCGATTTCTATTGAATGTTACTCACTGTTCTTTAAAAACAAAGGTACATTTTTTTCAATCCAATTTATTAATATTGTAATATGATTAACACATCATTAAATTTATACTAATTTTTTTTAAATTATGTCCATGGTTAAAATGAAGTCAAATACACGCACAAACTGGAATTTTTTTCTGAATAAAAAATAGCTAAATATGCTAAAGTGATGAATTTATTGATTGGTGTAAAGTTATAACTGAAATTAAGTTTATTTTTATGTAACATTTATTAAAAGGAAATTAGTTAATAAGATATACTTTTTTTTTGGTATTTATTTGGGAATAAGATCATAATAATCTTTTGCTATGACATGTGTTAATTTTAAAACTAAGCTAAATCATATACATTAAATACTAGTCAGAGAATAAGAGGTTTGTTAAAGGTGCAAAAAATATTCTCTTTATAACAAACTGCAAATATTTACTCAAAACTATATAAAATTTCTTTTAAAAATATATCTGAAAATGTATTAAAATCAATTAATCAAACCTATATCAAACAATAGCCCAAAAAATGCCGCCATCGTAGAAATTTTTTTTTATAAAATATTCCAGAGATAACTATCAAACAAACACGCACAGTATAGTCTCCAAACTATTTGATAAATTTCTGATATTTCTGCCAAAAGCATAATGAATATTCTTAATACGTTTCTTTTATTAACGGATTCAAAAATGGCAAATATTTTGTTGGTTATTTTAAATATATTAATAACTGTTTACACATTTTTGTTAGTTATTTCATATTTTAAATTTGTTATATTACATAAGTATAAATGCACATTTATTTAATATAACCTAATAGTTCAATATAAATCAGTACAAAACTAAAAATACTAAAGAATTTCTTTGGAAATTTTTAATATATTACACAAAGTATTGTAAAATAATTGAGCAATCCAAATGGTAAATCTTTTAATTGTTAATGGTAGCTAAAAGTTAGTTTGAACAATATTATATTAATGTACTAGAAATATGAATTCTAAAATCCATAGAAATTCAGGACAGAGATTCTTAATTCTAATATTTATTTAAATTAATTTTACAAGATTATTTTAATTTGCAACTTTTTCAAAATTTAGAAACTGTTTGGAAACATCTATCCATATTGATATCGCCATTGAGGCGACAGCAGACAGGCTGCATGACGGCGCGAAGTCATGCTGCCTGTCTGCTGCCGCCTCAATGTGCGGCTTGCCTTAGTGTCAATTTTGCATATTTCTAAGAACCTCTCGCTACAACATTACGTGCGCGCTACATATATGTATGTAGTAGTTGCATTTTTCTATAATCTTTAATCTAATAAACTTAAAGTGTAAGTATATTTCATTTTCATTATTAATAATGAAAAAATGTCCGTTTTTTTCCCCCTATTAAATAATAGTATATTTATGCAATATTGTTTGAGTATCTACTATGCGTATTTTATAATTTGTTAACTTATTTTTATTAAACGTTCCTATTATTGTAATAAACACACACACACACATATATATATATATATATATATATATATATATATATATATATATATACACACAAAATGGGTTTCGTAATGATTTTTGTTTCCTTTCCTTTTTATGCTATATACAGGGCCGATCCTGGCGACAGGCGAAAATTAAGGGAAATCTCCCCCCCCCCCCGTCGTTAAATTTGGGACATGAGACCACACAGAGCGGTCGCCTACCCAGGATTGGTCCTCTCTAAATAATTATATATACGCGTTCCGGTAAAAAAGAATTAGCACAACACCACTGGTTATCACTGCCAGAGGTGGTTGTTCTGGGTACTGATTTCTCAGGATGTATCCAGCCAATTTTTTTGAAAATTTAATCACTTGTTATTTCTAGTATAATATATTTGTCCAATAAATATCATTTTGTTATCTGCATTTCTTCCTGGTGTAGCAATTTTAATGGCCAGTAGTGTATAAGTTACTTTCATTACATCACTGAACGTTATCAAAGAAATAGCCAGTGCTATTAAACACTCTGAATATAAAATTACATCACTCATTTCAAAAAGAAAAATTATTCACTACTAGCATTTTTATTTTCTATACCGGTTTATACATTGAAAATTTTCATGACAGTTCATATTTACTAGTTGAGAGCACTCTCTCACGCTGCTAACAACTACCATTAAAACACTATAAAGAATCTTGACTGGCATAGCTTCAATCAAAATTCTGAAGCAATTTAATAGCAGCTGCACCATGGTAAATATACAGAGTGATCAGCGAGTAAACCCTGATTTCTCAAATTAAATATCTCAATCACAAACATCAGAAGAATAATGCTGTAAAAGGTACATTTATTAGCAAAACTGTAAAAACCGTGCACAAAAGTTACGAAAAATTAGTTACAAAAACTGTTAACAGATGGCGCTCTGCGTTTAAAACTCTCTGAAAAGTGTCTAAAAACAAAATAATAAAGTCAAGCAGTCTTTGCTGTCAGAACGCTATTTTTTTCATAATTGCTCACCGTTCGAAACAATGAGGTGGCTTAAACGAACAATGAAATTTGACATCACGTCTTGCAATGTCTCAATGGAAATGGAATCACATGCAACACCAATCGCCAATTCAAGCTTATCCAGAGAAGCGGGTTTCGATAGACAGCGTCTTTCAATACGTCCAACAGAAAAAAGTCACAAGGAGTCAGATCGGGAGAATATGAAGGTTAATCTATTCCTGTGTCAGTGACTTTCAGATTATCTAACGCAATTACTCTATTTCCAAAGTATTCTTGAAGACAGCGAAAAACTTTATCTGTTCGATGCGGCCGAGACCCATCTTGCTAGAACCAGACCATACCTGGTCGATCCTCCAAAGCTAGTAGTGTGCTGACAAATTGTTCCTAAATTGTAATGTAACGTTCGTTAGTAATCGTTTCTCGCGCGAAGAAGGGGCCGATAATGCCTCTGGTGCATATTGCAGCCCATGTAGTAATTTTAGGAGAACGCAGTGGTTTCTCTTCACACAAATGAGGATTTTCGGAACCCCAAAACCTCTTTTGTTTATTTACAATACTATTGAAGTGGAAATGTACTTCATCTGTGAACCAGATACAGCCTACATTAAATCGTTCGTTTTCGATCATTGTGAGAGTCTGATTCGCAAAGTCAACCCTTGGTAGCACAGCTTTCAGGGATACAGCCTGATGACTTTGGATTTTGTATGGAAACACCCGAAGGCTACTTCTTAATATTTTTTGCGTGCTCGTGTACATAACCAGCTTCTGGTGCAATTCTTCGGATACTTTTCAAAGGATTTTGCTGAACAATTCCAAAAACTTTGGCTGCATTTTCAGAAGTGACTACTGTTTGCGTATGCCCAACATTTCATTTTCGATCATCATAGACGCAGCCAATCCATTCGAATTTTGTGAAGAGCATGAGAATGGTTTTCGCATCGAGTCCAACTGGAAGATCGAATCGGTTTTGAAAACTGCGCCTTGTTGCCGTAGGACTGTGTTTTAATCTGTGGTACTCCAGTACCAAAAAACACATTGTTCAATAGAATACATAATTTCAATTTCAACGCAAGCCTCTTTTCCCTATCCAACAGTCATAACCGCTTTAAACTTCGAAGCACATTTTACAGTCTATTTATAAGGTAACATTGCAAAGTAATAAGATAACAGCGCCATCCGTTAACAGTTTTTGTAACTAAATTTTCGAAACTTCTGTACACCATTTTTACAGTTTTGCTAATAAATGTACCGTTTATCGTATAATTCTATTTATGTTTGTTGTTGAGATATTTAATTTTGAAATCAGGGCTTCTTCACCGATCACCCTGTATGAAATCACCACTATTATTATACAATTAAAAATTGTTGTTTTTATCCACAATAAAAAAATTGTAAATATTTACCATGTACGGCAATATACTTCAATCTTCTTATATAATAGTACGAGTTTAAGTTATTTAAATGATACATTAATTAAGTTTTAATAGCATCTATAATAAAATTAACGTATTATAAGCTCCATCAAAGTAAAGAAAAACATTATAATCTCTAAAAATAATAAATATTAATAAATTTACTTCACTAAATATTATTTATGCACAATATTAGGAATTGTTTTTTTCTAAAACTTAGATAGTTTATAATTAAACTACTTTTCGAAAATTACGTGCAAAAACATAGCGATTTAAGAAAACAAGTTTATAGCTTTTTTCCAAACTTGGATTATGGCAACTAAAATGCACGAAATTTGTAAGTAAAATATTTTGGCATACAATTCAGGGTGTTTTAGAACAAAGTTATCCTTAGAAATTTAAATTTACAAATAATATACTGAAAATTACTAAAAATAAGAGAATTCGACATGAGTGTATTTACAAACACATTTTATGGAAGTTATTTGCAAATTGAATAATCAAATTCTTTTGTATATGTGTACATATGTAATTCATTTTTTAATAATTAGTATATTTCAGTAAGAATGAAAGATGAGTTTTTGCCTGGCATGCATATACGAGGATCAGCGCTCTCTCTCTCTCTCAGTAACATTTTCATAAATCAAACAATATTAATTTCTTAGTGCGAGAAAGAAGCTGGAAGAAGTTTTTCAGAGAAGAGTTTCGTTAATGCATGCCATAACGTTCAATTTCGCACCTGGAGAAACAGAAATTTTGACTTCTACACCTCACAGAACAGCGTATGTTGTTATTCTCGCTTTCCATTTTCGTGTTTTATTGCGGAGCTAAAAATGGACCCATTCGTTAACTTCTGGGAACGGATGCCATACCGTCGCTCTTTTCTTTTTGCAGGAATTCTTTTTCAATCACTAAAGCGTCGGTGTGTTCCTTTAAAATTAAGGTATGAAGATGAAAAGGATAGTGATTTTAGCAGAAAAGTTGTTTATTCTGTAGTGGAAATATATTTACACATTTTCAAAATACTTTACTGTACACTTCGAAAGTGTAAATACATACAACTTTTTTCAGGGCCATTATATTCTATTAATAATTGTACTCATAGAAATGTATTCTTTTCTAATATTTTTTATGTACATAAAATAATAAATTTCTATATAGACAATATATTTCTATAAAAGGCTTTAAATGATTCAGAAAATATTGCTATACCTTTTAAATACAGCTTAGCATTTTGCCATATCATTAAAATGAAAAGAGTTTAAATATATTTACTGGGAAACGTGTTAATGAATCGACTGTCAAAATTCACAACAAAATTCCAGTTAATATATCAACTGACTTAGTTAATGTATTAATTGGGAAACATTCATTATACAAAAACCAAAGCTCAACAAGGAAAAATGTTCGAAATTATCTTCAAGTATTCTGTTGAATAGCAATTCGCCCTTAAAACACCACGTACGTGTGTGTGTGTGTGTGTGTGTGTGTGTGTGTGTGTGTGTGTGTGTGAGTGAGTGAGTGAGTGAGTGAGTGAGTGAGTGAGTGAGTGAGTGAGTGAGTGAGTGAGATTTCAAATGCATTAAACATACTATTTTATTTAGACTTCTTGAATGGTATTGGCTTTTTTTTTAGATGAGACGTTATTTAATTGTAGTCAATTTTATTCAAAAGAAAATTTATTCGTCATATTCGCTTATCTTTCTTTGCAAATTAAGTTACGCATGGTTCAGATATAAGCAAGTTGAGTGCCTTAAAGAAACAGTGATATCTATGTTACATGAATGCAGAATTTAACTAGGGTTTTCTTTAATTTCAACACGCCATTCTCAAAATGTTCCCCATCATTGGCTTAATTAGAAAGAATTTGTTTTCTTCATCATGCCTCTCATGTTTCTTTTTCTCCCACAAAGGGTGATTTTAATCTGATAAAGTACTTATGGGATTTATTGCACCTAAGATAATGCTTGATTTTCATATAAAATTTTCTTCCATTTAGTGAGGTAATTTTTTAAACATTCGTTCTAACAGAACGGTAAGCTAAAATGGAAGAGAACTAACAAAAATGGGAAATAAAGCATTTTTATAATCTGTGGCAATTAAAAACGTTAACATGTAAAAATCTCAAAGGATTATGTTTTACAATAAAATTACTTTCTCTGGCTTAGGTAAAAATAATGCCCAAATGTGCATAAAAATATAACTTTACTAGGTGTTTCATATAATAGTTATTAAGTGTTAGTGAACTAATTCCTGGTGAAAATAGTTCAATGACATTGAGTAAAAACAACAATTATATGATAATATATTCAATCGGCAAACAAGCAGAATGGTCATCAAGCATTTTATATGATATATACATTTATTTTTAACTCCCAACGTACATGGCGCTCGAATTCATCAAGAACAGCAAAGTGACAGTAATTGGAGGGAGATTATGATATACTCTCTCACTGGGTTGCTGGAGCTCTGTGGATTGGGGAAGTGTCTACGTTAATCTGTGACGTCCAAATTCTTTCTGCTGGTGCGGCGTGGATATGGAGAGGAGGGTGCCAGCTAAGGTGTGACTTCGTCGCCTGAACATGGTTCAAATTACGATGCACTTGGTGATGGGCGAGTATTCAAAACCCGTTAACTTAAAGGTACAGCCCGGGGCTCACAAGCACTATTATGTACGTATGCCAAGAATGTACTCGCATACCCCATGGAGGTAATATAGTGCATGTTGGCAGTGACATGACTGTTGGAAAAAAGCTTTTTATTCTATAATTTTGAATGTTGCATGTCATTCAAAATGGGTTTACTTATTCAAAGTTTTTTATCAATGAAATATGCTATGAATTGGGGGCTTATTTTGTTGGAGGTAGTATAATCTCCCTTAAGCATCCAATTTCTTATCGCTTTCATTTAAATTAAGTAAATATATTGAAAAACAACCAATTGTTCCAGCCATTAAGTAGATTTAAGGAAACTTCCCAGCCTTGTTTTTTACCAATTTTACAATAGTTTTAAGGTTGAATTTTTCTCCATATATGTTACCCACTCAGTAGGAAATGTCACATTTCAATTTTACATTTCAGAAACCACTTCTTTCTGAAAATTCACAGAAAAGCAATTAAATATTTTTCAAAACTTCTAATTTTTTACCTTCGATGATACATATTCCAGTATAATTTACTTCTGGCAACTTGATTTTAAAACTAGCATCTTTAATAAAACTTCATAAAGCTCTAGGATGAAAATCTATACTCATATTTAATAAATTCTTCAGCTGCCTTCCTTGCACTTATTCTGGGATTATTAACGACAAATTTTTCTCTCCTGTCTTTGGTTAAATTTCGAGGGCGTCCACTTTTGTGGCTTTGGAATGAGTCTTTGCTTTTAATATGATAATTAGTTTTTAGCCGTAGAATGACAACGTAACAATTTTGAGTATTTTTGCGTGAAATTTTCAAACATTTTCATAATATTTTCTAATTAAAAGGCTTTCATTTGTTAATATTTTATGAGGCATAACTATAAAACTTGCAAATTAAATATTAATTTGAAGTTATAAAGTAAAGGAAAAAAAATTGAGATTTAATTACCCCCCCCCCCCAGGTGCGTGAATATACAAATTAATTCTTTAGTGGTAACGCGACAAAACATTGTTTAACCAAGTGTACTGTTAGCTTCTTAAAAATGTGATTCCAGGAATAAATCTTTAAAAATAAAAAATACCTTCTTTAATAAATATAAATGTTTTAGTTTTCTCTTTTTCAACTTCGAAAGGTAATTAAAACATAAGGTCTTTAATAAATCCATTCAAATATAGGGATTTTATTCTTAATTAAGCGAAAAATGTAAACATGATTTTTACACCACAAATACAAGGCGAAATTTTGGGTTGATTTCTGTCAATAAATGATATATATATTCTATATTCATAAGAATTCTAAATTAACTATCAGAAATCTCATTAAATTTTAGTAATATAGCGGCACAAACACCTTACTCTTTTACTTTAAATTCTACTTTCAATAGAAATAACATATTAACTATAAGTGCAATCGCCATTTTATTCATAGATATAACAAAAGGTTTAATTAACAGTAAAAATAAAGAAAAATCAACGACAAAATTCTAAAAGAAACATTTTCAGAGGCATTTCAAATAAACATAAGCAGATTTCTACCTCAAAAAATTGAGTATACACCAAGGAAATTTTTGTTTAACTACCACTGAATTTTTATTCTGTTTGCTAATATAATAATCTCAGTTTGAGTAATGCTATCTTAGGTTTTCGACTGTTATTTTTGTCTTTTGAAGTTGGTTCTGTGAATTTAAATTCACAAATTTAAATGGAAAATGGCTTCTCGGAGAGAGACCAGTATTGATGTAAGAAAATTTATATTAACTTTATTTAAGAAAGGAAAAATTTATCGTGAAATAGCTAAAATTGACGGTAGAAGCCACTCATGTGTCCAGAAAATCATTGGAAGATTTAAAAGCGATGGATTAATTGAAAATAAAAGTGGAAGAGTAAAAAAAAGCATTCTCAGTGATGTAGCCAAAAGAAAAATTTTGAAAGATATCAAGATTGATCCTAAACTAAATGCAGTCAAACTAGCTACAGAAACTTCTCGAATAATGGGTAGAAATGTAAGTGCTGAAACTGTGAGAAATGTGATTAGACATAATGGATATAACAGTCGAGTAGCGCTCAAAAGAAACCATTTATAAACTTACAAAATCAGAAAAAGCGTTTGCAGTTTGCAAAAATTCATCAATTGAAGACAGATAACTTTTGAAAGAAAGTTATATTTAGTGATGAAAGTAAATTCAACATTTTTGGAAGCGATGGTCATCGAGGCGTTTGAAAAAGGCCGAACACCGCTTTAGATCCAAAAAATTTACGTCCTACAGTTAAGCATGGGGGTGGCTACGTCATGGTTTGGGGTTGTATGGCTTCAAACGGGGTAAGAATTTAGTTTTTATAGATGGAATAATGGATCATAAGCTTTTCATTGGTATATTCCGCGACAATCTTAAAGAAAGTGCAAAAAAATTGGGTTTAAGTGGAAATTTTATATTCCAGCACGACAACGACCCCAAACATACGGCTTGTAATGTCAAAATTTGTAGTCTTTTTCATTGTAAACAGCAATTGTACACACCACCACAGTCCCATGACATCAATGTCATAGAAAATGTGTGGACCATACTCGAAACAGCGGTCCAAAAACACCGAATTAGGAACAAAGCCAATTTAAAGCAAGTGCTGCCGCCTTAATTTAAAGCAAGCGCTGCGTATTAATGACTTTGCATAATTCCCAAGGATAGGTTGGTGCACCAACCACAGAATACTGCTTGTGATATAAGCAGTTTAGAAGACTGTTGCCGTTCAACCTGTCTAGTGGTTAGCGTACCTGACTACAGATGGATGGGACCTGGGTTCGAATCCTGGCTCGGACATGGATGTACTTTCTCTCTCTCTCTTTCTTGTCTTTGTCCTTTCTTTGTGTGTGAATGGTTGCCTTCCTTATAAACGGGTACCTATGGCATGTGTGTACTGAGGAAGTCGGACTCCACACCAAATATGGTTCAGTTGGAAAAGTGGAGCAGCGCACCCCATATTGCCAGTCTGGCTGGCACACGACGACAACAACAACAAAGCAAGTGCTACAAGAAGAATGGGATAAGATATCTCCAGATACCACCAAAAAATTAGTCGAATCGGTACCAAGACGTTTGGAAGACATAATTCCAAAGGACATGCAACCAAATATTGACACTGTCTTTGTATGGGATATCTAACAAAAATTTCATTGGTGTATCCTCAATTTTTTTTAGGTAGAAATCTGCATATATTTATTTGAAATGCCTCTGAAAACTTTTCTTTCAGAATTTTGTCGTTGATTTTTCTTTATTTTTACTGCTAATTAAATCTTTTATTATGTCTAAGAATAAAATTATGTTTGCACTTCTAGTTAATGTGTTATTTTGATTGAAGGTAGGCTTTATAAAGTAAAAGTAAGGTGTATCTTCAATAGCTTGTGCTACTGTATATCATAATTTGAGTTTTTACCATACTCAACACAAATATAGTAAGTATAAAAAAGTGCATAAATGATTGTACATTTAAGAACTATTTGATACATACATATGCACATATTTTCCAGTATGAAAAAAAAATTAACTTCAAAAATATTAGATTCTGATAAATGGACATCTCAAATTTTTCTTTTATAAAATCAATATTTGCGTTAGTTATAAAAATAATTAACATTAATACCATAAAATTATTGGTAATTCCCCTGTTTCTACGTAAATTTCATTGTGCTGAAATTACAATTTTTTGAAAACGCAAATATTAACTATTTAATAGTTAACAAATTTGATAATAGTATTATCAAATTTGTTATAAATAACTTAAATATGCTTATAGAGATTTTTTGTATACTCTGTGATGAAATGTCTTCAAAATCAAAAGAATTGGTCATTGGGGTAAAATATCAAAATTAAGTATTTGATATTAGGACTGAATATATTTTACTGTTAGAGAAATTGATTAAAAATATTAAGATCTCCTTATATATATATATATATATATATATATATATATATATATATATATATATATA
>JAPDSC010020712.1:361110-373567 GCA_026290005.1 Latrodectus geometricus | reverse complement strand
ATACTTGCAGTTCAACTGAATATAAGTCAGGAAAGAGAAAATTGTAAATATATTAGGAGTTAATAAAGAGTATTTTTCTTCGATTATTATTTTAAGCATAAATTTTAAGTCATACGATTTTCAACATTACTATTTTAAATAGCAGTCAATAATGTAAACAACTACATATAACAATAATGTAATATAAAAAATGTAATATAAGCAATAATGTAATATGAACATTATTCGGGTGTTTAAAATTACATACATAAAGTACATAAGTGAGGTTGAGATTTTAATTTAATCTTTAAGTGTTGCAGAAGCAGTCAAATTTTCTTACCTATAACACTTCCATAAATATTCTCAGTATGGAAGAAAGTTAAATATATTCGTCAAAAATACAACCTCAAGGAAAATCAATTAACAAAAATAACGTTTCTTTTATTCTGAATAACGAGGAAACATCTATTAGCTTAATTAACGAGAAGCATCTAATAGCCAAGTAACATTACTAAAAATCAATAATCTAATTTAGGAAGATTTTCATGGTATAATATATGTAATTAATGATGTCAAAATTTTTAAGAGGTCGACAAATTTTACTAATATATTAAAAATTCTTTTGACTTTTAAAAGTACTTTTCCCATTTCTTTTTTATTCGTAAATAAAAAATTTAAAGCTTAACTTGAATATTATTAAAGTATAATTAGACTAAAAGCATTTATTAACCAATTCTTGCTTAACATATTAATAAATTTTTTCTGATAAGAGACAAAAATACAATAAATGGTTTTTTAAAATATTTTCTGCAAGACATAACACATTTCAATTTCCCAAACGTCAATATATAATTTGTTCTATTTCTATTTAACCATTCCATTTTTAATTCTCGATAGTAAAGATTTCGAAGTCAAACATAGAAAAAGCGAGATCACGTAGCTAATGATATTATCGTTATCCTGGCTTTATGGTACAAAACATTACGACAATCAATCTATCATTTGATACCTAAATACTGCAATAAGTCTGTAAAGTAAGAGTTCCTTTAAAGCGAAGAAAGAAAAATGCATCGATGAACGCTAGAGCCATATAGTTAGGTGGATATTTCAGATAATTATCAGGCAACTTGAACAGCATTATTAAAAATATCTTTTACTCATTTAACTTTTCATGCACGATGTCACTCTTCCTTTAATCTCTTGTTCGTCATAGAGTATTCCCAAAAACAGTAGCGAAGCCACTGAGCGTTCGAACGTAATTTGTTGTCAATAGAATAATTCCTCAAACCATTCTTTGAAAATGTGTGTTTAAACCATTCTTTAACACATTTATCTGCTTTAGTTTGTACATATCAACTAACTTTGTATGATTATTCTTTGCCACATTCCCATTCTGCAGAAGAAAATTGAATGTTTATACTTAGTAGTAATACACTATGATACCATTATTCACATTAAAGTGTAACATTTGTCGCAATTAACCCTCGTAAATTAGATTTTTCCGATGCTAAGAAATGCAGTTATATCCCAAGGAAAAAAAATGTGTAGAAACACGTTTCTAGCATTTATTATTTATATCAGGTTGTATCATTAAAAAACATTTTGGACATAAAACTTACATTTTTCATAAAATAAACAATTCGTTCAAATTAAAAAAATTTTTTTAATATATTATACACAATGAGATGTATAACATAACACACTATTAGTACAGATCATAATGTAACTCAACAACTAGGTACAAAATTTTAATTGTTATCATATTACCTTTCAAATACCACAGCCAATATTACTACGGCAATAAATAAAATTTCTTTAACTCAGACTTTTTCCTACATTTAATCTAAATTATATCACTTCTCGATTCACTTCAAATCTTTAATCTCTGGTTGTGTTTCACTAACATAACATTTCCAACTAAAATAGTTATATATATGAGCATGGATCTAAAACTAACTCATATAGACGCGTAATAAGATCGATATAATTGCTTTCTTTATAACTTTTAGTACAAGCAGTGCAATTTTTGTTTCCATTTAATAAGAATAGTTTGCGTTACCCTGGAGTTTTACCGCAATATGAAAGCTAACTAAATGATCACCCACAATCATCTTCATTATTTGAAAACTTCTCCGTTGATATTTTATAAACTTATAAATTAAAGGATTTATAACTTAATTTCATAATTTTTTATAGAATGCTCTTTTTCTTGAAAATAAAAATATATATTATTGTATCTAATCATTTATTTTATAGAAATTTTAAAAAAAACTTTAAAAATAATCATTTATCTCTTTACTTTACATATAGTCAATTACTCACTTAAACAAAAATATTACTTTGATAAGAGTTGAGGTATAATCCATTTATAAAAACTTATGTTCAGAAAGGGGTAATATATGACTCCGTCTTTATTCATTATAACTTTTACTTTATACATAAAAATTCATTAATTAAAATATTGAAAGATTTTAAAACACGGCTATATTAATTAAAAGATTTTAAAAGAATAATATTTTATATATAAATTCTTAACTTCAGTATTTTGAATGCATAACAGTCGTGATCCAACATTTCTGCGGTGTACATTGTTAAAAGAGATTACATTTTATTTACAAAAGATGGATGACAAAGAAATAAATTAATATTTTCCTTCCTTTATATATTAATATTTTCCAGCAATTTAAAAATTTTGTTTTCATCAAAAGATTTCACAAGATCGAAACTGAATTATTTTTTTTAAAACTTATGCCATTATTTATGGTATAAGTTTTTTAAAAAAAAATAATTCACAGTTCGCATGGTTCTATAATGGCGGAGAAGTGATTAGGTCAATTTTCTTTAAAGGATAAAACTTTTATTACCAGTTTAAATAACATAATGTCAGTTTGAATGTACCCCTTTATTCCTTTATAAATTAAACATTCATTTTTAATGCAGTTAATGATTTGACACTCTTTCATACAAAAGGCAATATTTTCCCCCGTCAAACGAAACTGGAAATTAAGAAAAAGAATATTTTGGAATAAATCTTTTTTAAAACAATTTTGTGGATTTTTTATATTTTTAAAATTAACTTCAATAATTTAGGAAAAATTTAAACATGAAGAATAATTTTATTATGAAAATCAAGGAAAAGCTATTAAATACTACAAAAGAATTTCAAATCATTAAAAACGGGAAAACTACTTTGTTTTTTATAAACTGTATACTTTTGCACTTTAATAAATGAAAGCATATTTTATGACAATTCTCAGTTTTCAGCAAAGCAAATTTATATCTTACGTAACTTCAAATACCACTCTGGGAACACGAACATTCTTTAAATGCATACGTTCTGGCTTAAATAAAACAAAAACAAAAAAAAAAATGCAATGTAAACCCATTCTCTCCAAAGTTTACAAACGAGCGAGAATTTCATTTTTACAAAAATTATATAAACGAAGATACGAATTGGAAAAAAAAATTACGATACATAATGAGATACTACTTGGGTGGCCTAGATGGATATCATAGATACTAACAAAATTTACTCAAGAAATTTTTTTTCATGGTGAAAAACATAGGATTTAGGCAGCTATTAGACAGCGCCATAAAAAAAGAAGTATATAATCCGTAAAATCTACCACATAAAAATAAATATCAAGATATATAAGAAAATTATTTTTTTTAAAAAAAAAGGAGCCTTTAATTGGATGGTTCACATTTCATATTCCAAGAGAATAATTTAGGACAGCATATAACAATTAAAAAAATGAGGTTTTTTAAGAAAAAAAAATCCGTAATATATACTGTAATAAAAATTTTCAGGCCTTATATTAAAAAAAATATGTTAAGTACTTCTCAGAAAAGTTCAGCACGAAGGAAAACAAGATAATGTAAAAAGGAAATTGTGTAATAACTAGAAAGGAATTATGTGAAATGTATTTCACATAATTCCTTTCTAGTCAAAGCAATATCCTTTAAAGACAAAAGAATAAGTACTTGCATTTATTACCTATTCTCCAGGTTTGCATTTTTATTAATTTTCTATTTACTTCAGGGAAAAAAATGAACTTGTCACAACAAGCTGCTTGTTGTGACAAATTCATTTTTCTTAAATTTTAATGGTACCATTAAAATTTAAGAATGTCATTATCACTGGAAAGATTCTGAAAATAATGAATGTCGAAAAAAATACTCAAAATTTTCAAAAACCAAAAATTTTTATGTATATTCATTATTTTTGTTTCGCTCCGTTAATACCATCATTGCTCAATTAAGTTGGGAAAAACAAAAAATAATAACTTAAGGACATAGAAGAGGTCCTGTAAAATACAAGAAAAAGCAACAAAAGTGTTCAAAAATAAAACGAAATTTCCCAAATGCAATTTGCTGTGTATTTATTCCATTAAAGATAGCATTGCTCTATAAAAGATTAAGAACAATGTTAAAGGTTAAAAGGCAGAGAGGAGACTAAAATATAACAAAAGCCATAAACAATATCCAAATGAAATTTCAAAAACATCAAGAAAATTCATGACTGTTTCAAGAGATGAGTATAACTATCAGGATATGCTACAGAATATTAACTAAAATTTTCTTCACCCAAAGTTACAGTTTTTCACAAGTTTATAGATAGCGCTTAAAATATAACAATAAATATGAAACATTGTTTAAGCTGCAATATAAATCAGCGTTTAACGACATTTATACTCCTATGATAAAAAGAAGAATAAATATGTTCTTGTCTAAATACATTTGCTATCAAAATACTTCAATGTTGATTGTAGAAATTGAAGAAAATATCTCAAACAATAGTTTCTATTGAATTTTAAATCAACGGTAAAGTTTTATTACACCTTAACATATTTTATCTACAATAAAGAAATAACAACTAAAAAGGAAGATTATAGATACCACATTCAATAAAACTTTTGTTCTCAAACATTGCTGCAAGTTCAAAAGTACTCACTAATTTTATGGTTTTATTTAAATTCTCTTTGTGAGTTATAAATACAGAAAGAAAAATTTATTAAGAAAAGTTTAGTCAAAAATAGTAAAAAGAAACAAGCGCAGAATAAGAAATCCGAATGAAATCATTTTTAACAGGTGCAAGTGGTTGTATATGTTTTGTAACATTCTCCAAGTAAATAATCTGAAAAAAATGTTTGGGTTGAAAAAAACTTATAAAATTTGAAGTTGAGTTCCCCCCCCCCAAATTTAAATGAAACTAAGATCTAAGAATTAATAACAGTCATGAAAAGAGTGAAAACATTTAAATTAGCACTACGTGAAATTCGGTCAAAAATAACGTTTTACTGCAAAAAATAATTTAAATAAGTTTTTTCATAATGAAAAATATTTTTTCAAAAGAATTTTTCGGAATTAAAAATATTACCAGAAGGAATATTTATTCCGGAAAGCAATTCTATGAAAATTATGTTATGTTTATAAAAAGATAAAACCTATGTTTAATCTACGGAAAATATTTCCAAAAAAGTACAAATGTTAGGTTTATAGATTGTTTATAAATGAAATTTTGTCTGATAAGTCATTATTACTAAGTACTTATTCAATGGAGATCGCTAATATCAATCTCTTCTAATTTTTAATTACAAATCATTGAAGAAAAAGAAATATTTTTAATGTGAATGATTCATGAGTATACATATAAACACACACACGTGTTCTCATGATCTCTTTGCTTTAACGCTGCCTCCTCTCCCGCTAATCAGAATTTCTCAAACTGTTGCTCGTTACATATTGGCAAATTCACTGGCTGATATTTGTCGGCTACTAAAAGTTTTTATGATTCCGTAAAACTGATTTATATGCAGAAATAACTACTTGTATATCCAAAGACATATGTGAACAATATTCAATAGGATACACTATTATTTTTATATGATTTTGTGATGTGTTTCTTTTTACATAAAATTTCTTGTTTGAAATGGTTCAATTAATGTACTCCGTTGTTGCTTTATTTAATAAATGAATAACAAAAATAAATCGCAAAATTTATGTTTATTCATCTATTCTAATATTGGCAGAGTGTAAATTTTTATTAGTCTTTTATTACATACATTTGTTTAATATTACTACATTTTTTTTGCTGCTTTCATTACAAAATACAGTGTTTCATAAAGCTATACATTTCAATCAAATACATAGTAAAAAAAAGTGTTAAACAATGAATTAATTTATTTAAAATGTACCACTTTCAATAAATATATAACAAAAATTTTTCAGTAAAATGTCGATTTTAGTAATGAAGTTCGAAAACTACTCAGATCAAGCTTCTTGAACACATAATTCTGGAATCAGCCGTTTTGTTTACTGCACTAAATATACATACTTATCAAACCAACAGAAATAACGTAGGATTAATTGCTTATAAAAACCAAAAGTTCAGCATCATATTTTAATTTCATTATCAAAATTTATACAAATTTACAGTTATGAATAAAGCATATTTCTAAATGAAATTCATTTCAAAATAAGCTTCATTCGCTAGAAAGAAAAATGCTTATTTTAGTCATTTGCACTGCTATAAATTGTACTTGTTTATTATGCATGACAGAAAAAACACCTTATTCTTTTTCAATTTCCAAATATCTTAACCAGTTAGTTAATTGTTACAGTCACTTTTTTTTCCATACATCTAAAGAATCCATTGTTTAAACTAGATTCCGTACCGCAGGTTTAGATAGTTGTTGTACAATCATTTTTTGCACACGAGGGCTAATTCGATCCCGAATCACAACAGTCATTCAAGATGTAGCAGTCAAATATATAAACTGTTCAACTAAAAATCAAAGTGCTAACAATTCATATCACTTCGTCTTGACTACTGGAAAGAGGTTTCCATGAAAAATGATGTGTCTGCATAAACAAAAACAATAATATATCTTCACTGTCTTTTCATTTTATAATTATTTTTATATGCATGAAATTTTTTGGGTTCACTATAACGTAGTTATAATACTGCGTTCTTCGGAATGGAAAGTCCTGGGCCTCATTACTAATCACTGCTGAACTAAGGGCAATGTGTGTTTTATTTTTACTTTCTACATTCACGTATTTCACTTTCGTTCGGTGTGATTACTTGAAAGTTTTCCAGGTTTCCTGATTCTGACACGTAAACATTGCCTACTATCTATGAATAGAGGCCTGTAATATGCGATGGATGTTACAAAGTCTTACAACAACCTTCAGTTATTAAGTTATCCACTTCGCAATGTCGAATTGCTTATGTTTTGCGATATTATAAGGGGATTGTCTCGTAGCATATTATTACATAAATTAAAATATTAAAGTAACAAATACCACAGCATTATGAAATTAAAATGAATGCAACATAACAAATGCGTAGTATTTAAGAAAGATTCTCAACCATAGCTTTACATGTTTATCAAGATTACAACAGAATCTACGAGTAAAATTGATCAACAGCAACCACTGCTTTGACAACATATTTCTGGGCTTCCTTGAGCTCTTCACCAGACATCAAAATAAGATTACTTTTTTACTGCTCTTATTTTTTATATCTGATCAGTTTCGAATAATTGCAGATCGAATGATTATTTTGAATTTTACTTTCTTTATATATTAAAAACTACAATTAATTTTCATATTACTAAAGAATTTCACAATATTATCTTTATGATTAATTCCACATGATCTAAATATTTGGTGTTTAAATATTCATTAACTCATATAACGTCACTGACCTGACAAATTCATTTTAATTTTTTTTATCGATTTTTCGGAATTTATTTCATCTGATGAATGCGAGACATTAAGAGTTTGACATTTTTTCATATTTTGTAAAGCAACAGGAATTTTATGATACTTTATTTCTGTAATGAAAGACACACACACATCCGAAAATGTTATTTTCAAAGCAATTTAATTATATATATGTTACCGTGAAACACCGAAATCTGGAGAATGTCGACATTCACCGGTGAATGTCAACATTCACATAGTCGCTTGGCGTATGTCCGAAGTATTTGCTAAATACCCTTATTTCTAACTTTCACCGGTGAATGTCGACATTCACCATGCACTAATGGTGAATGTTGAACGTGTCCTAGATTTATATATATTTTTTTTTCCTCCGTTATTCAGTCACGATAAATTTTTCGCCTTTCTTTCTGAGAGGAATGGCTAAGACATAAAACACACAGTACTTTCAAAATGAGAAAGGAAAATTATAGAAGTAAAAAACTTATTTAATTATAAAGTACGTTCAAATGAGAAAATAAAATAATAGTAATAAAAAACTTACTAAATTATGTGATTTTCACATAATTTAGTAAATTTATTGCAATAACTTAAACTATTATGCCACTTTGAGTTGCACAAAAGACCCTTGCTTTTACAACTGCATTTATTTGTGGAACACTTCTTTTTGCAATGACAGCGTGTATAGCCTTGCCACCACTTCTCGAATTAGCTGCAGCTGCTTCTCTCAGCGAAATTTCTTGAAAATAAATTTTATCTACGGGAAGGAGCTTTTCTTTTCAAATTTCGAACTGATTACGTGTGTAATGCTGCTTGAAGGTACCATTTTCATTCGCAAGTTTATAGAAATCGGAGTCTTCTATTCCAACAACAACCGGTAACAGATTTCGGTTATCTGTACGATCACGGTCAACACCAGGGACTTGTATTCATACAGTATCACCAATTTGAGCAGGAGGAAATTGATTTTATGAGGTTCACAACATTTTTGTTGCTTGCAGTAGGAGATTCTCTTTCGCGGCCGCTCTTTTTATAGAAATTAACTCGTGTTCTTCATTCAGAATTTGATGTGAAGACGTGGTAGATTGAAAATCCTCTTCAATATTTTTCTTTGGAATTTGGTTTTCGGTTTGACCACCACTCAAATTTTTTTCAGAAGTATTACCAGTTTCTTCAAACTGTTCTTCGGTTTCAAAAGTATTGGCGATTTCTTCAAGTTGTTCCTCAGTTTCGATACCTGCGATTTGTTCACTTGGCAAAAAAGACGATGCTATGCCTCTTTTCGCTTTAATGCCAAACATGGCTTCATAAGGACTTTGGCGTATTCCTTCGTGGTATGTAGTGTTCTTGGCAAATTGAACAAAGGGTAAACCTTCTGACCATTTATTTGTATTGTTATCGTTTATACATGCAGTTAGCATATTCTGTATATCATGATTGACCCTTTCAACTGAGCCTCGTGTTTGACTGAGACGAGGCTTTCCATGAACTATCTTAACATCTTTCCACATAGCGCATATTTCGGATATGACTTGATTACTGAATTCTCTACCATTATCTCATTGCAATATTGCTGGAGCACCAAATATTAAAAATATTGGAAGAACGCGATACGCTACTTCTTCAGCCCTCTTAGATTTCAAAGGTCATAGCTGGAGAAACTTAGTTAAATGATCTTGATACACCATTATGAATTTATATTCACCATCTGAGTTTGACTGCAGATCTTTGATCAAATTGACATCTTGAATTTAATTCTGAACTGATCATTGGTTTCACAACAATACCTTTCTTAGGTCCACTGCGTTTCATTTGACATTGTTTGCATAGATTTAAATACAAGATTACAACTTCATATGTAATACTTTTGTATTTAATTTGCAACTCTTTAAGCATATGCGTTCTTCCTCCATGTCCTATCCTGGTGTGAGCTTCATATAGTATACTAAACAATTCCTCATTGGTAACATAATACTGTACATTCGTTTCTCCTGGTTTTAATAGTGCAATTAACTTCTCTTCATCATTAATTTTTAAAACGTCAAAACGTTTTAATCGTCTGTGATCCAAAGGTGTGTAGCGCTTAGTTTTAGCAGAAACCACTTCAGAAAGTATTTTAGAGTACTTTTCTCTAGAAAAATAAAAGCAATTGTCTTCTCGTTTACCAGCAATTAATGCATTTAATTTTTCAAGAAATAGATCACGATTCACTGCAGTATCCATTCTTGTAAATCAGGAAATCAGAAAAAAAATTAAGAAAACTTTGCTCTCACCATTGAACTTTGCATATGCATAAGACTGACAAAGGATTTGGCTGGAAACAGCCAGTCACCAGGATTTGGCGGAGACTCCACCAAAACAAAGGATTTGGCAGATTTGGCGAGAAACAGCCGGTCGCTTCTTTGTCGGTTCCTCTCTTTTCGACCTCCACCAAAGCAAATCTGTGATTGTTGACAGTCACCGGTGAAGGTCCGAATGTACAAGAATGTAACGAAATATTCGATCTTTCACCGACGTATTTGGTGTTTGTTGACATTCACCGGTGAATGTCGACATTCTCCGATTTCAGTCTTTCACGGTAACATATATATAATTAAATTTCTTTGAAAATAACATTTTCGGGTTACTCCGGTAATTTCGTCGTCATACATATTTTGTGGAAAACCAGATAATATTGTTAATCATTCGCGTGTTATACTCATTATTTGCTCATTAATTTTCTAAGCAAAAGATCTAGAAAATAGACCAGTTTTCAAGTTAAAGATATTTTCAGAGCAACGTATTTACAACTCGTTAATAATAGAATAAATGTTGTTCACAAGACAAAATAAGCGAAATAAAATACGTTACTTGAATAACCTTCAAAAAGAACAATAATTTCCTTGGTTAAACTTGAGTTTAAAAAATCTAAGTTTATAGAAAGTAATATATTCAAATTCTGGAACACTCACAATCACGATTGTTTAGGATTCCCCATCAAATCACGCGGAATGCATGTTTGGTAATAAATTCCTCTTTTATTATTTTTAGAAATTCAGTCGTTAATAGCAATTAACCTAAAATTATTTGCATAACTACATTTATTTAAGAAATACGAACTAGGATTTTAATAGTGCAGAGCAAGATTTGTGCAAAAAATTTCGATGTTTTTAATATTATTTTATAATACCAGGAAACGTTTACTGTGTCAAGTTAGACACTACGAAGTTTCAAATTTTAAGATACCATAAAAACACAAATGAAATATAATGAACTGAAAGTGACACGTTAGTAGTAAATAACCATAAGTAATAAAAGTTAATATTCTGCATTTATAATTACAATATTCATTACAAAACATTTTGTTATAAACATAAATAATAAATGTTTATAACAAAATTGCAATCTAAAGGTATATAAAGAGATGTTCTTAATATTTTAAATGTACGTGCAAAATTTTATTTTAATAAAATAATTTAATTTAAATACAATGAAGATTTTGTTTCCGTAGAATTAGAATCTACATTTTAGTTGGATTTAGTTGTATCGAAACAAAAATAATCACACAACATGGTTATAACATCCTCTTGAAAAAAGCCGCTGTGGCCTGATAGGTTAGCGCGTCGTTCTTATTATTGAATGGTAGTGTGTTCGAATCCCGACTTAAGCAAAGATAGATCTTGTTCACTAACGGCCGTTTTTACCAACGAGAGACAACTCGCGAATCGTGATAACCAGCAGCCGATGTCATGAAACGTTATTCAAGAACGCCAAAAGAGTGAGTTATTCTCCAATATTTTACCCCAAGTTAATCTGACAATTTCAGAAAGCTAAATAATTTGATTCTGCATCGTCGGATTGGCATCTAAGTTGTTTTGTGGATTATCAATTGAATCGTGACACATTTGGCTGCTTAATTACAAGTAAGTACATGAATAGTTAATATATATCTTATTTATAAGAAATATGCCAATAAAATTATCTAGTTCATAAACTGAACTGCACAATTTGCATACCACTGATCTCTGATTAAATTTTTTGCTAAAAAAAAATCTAAAAATCAAATCAAAATGTAAAAAGCTGTATTTCTACAGTTAACCAATATAATTTCATTCAAAATATAATTAGCCTGATATTTTGAAATAAGTCTTAAATTCATACGTGCTATTGATAAATATTGACAGCAAAATTTTATTCTCATTCGTTTTGAGTTATTTTCTATTACTTTCCTAACTAAACATGTGCCGCCCAACCTGTCTAGTGGTTAGGGTACATGACTACAGATGGGTGGGACCTGGGTTCGAATCCTGGATCGGGCATGGATGTACTTTCTCTCTCTCTCTCTCTTTCTTGTCTTTATTCTTTCTTTGTGTGCGAATGGTTGCCTACCATATAAACGGGTACCTATGGCATGTGTGTACTGAGGAAGTCGGACTCCATGCCAAATATGGTTCAGTTGGAAAAGTGGAGCAGCGCACCCCATATTGCCAGCAAGGCTGGCACACAACAACAACTAAACGTGTACTTTACTTATTTACCCTATTCTAATAATAAAGAAATACATGTATTAATTTAAATTCTTACACACACAATTTTATTTTCAATACAAAACAATAAATTCACAGAAGTATAGTAAACATTTCATTTAACTTATCAATAATTTAAAGAGGATTAATGTATTACTAATTTTGATAGAATTTTCTGTATTTTGGTTAATGTTTCTGATATATATATATATATATATATATATATATATATATATATATATATA
>JAPDSC010020712.1:343602-361100 GCA_026290005.1 Latrodectus geometricus | reverse complement strand
TATATATATATATATATATATATATATATATATATATATATATATATGTATATATACACCTATCCCTCGATTTACACTGAAGATAGGTTCCTTTGAAAACCGTGTAAATCGAAAACAAACTAAAATGTGCATAATTCAGTCATTTATTTCAACGTAAAATAAAACTAAATATATCTTAAAAACACAAAAATAACTGTCTATAGAATGACAAAAATAGAAAAGTATATGTATGTAATTCATTTTACATATAGAAACGAGAAATATAATTTAAAAAATTTATCAGAAATTTAGTTACTGTTATCACTTTCGTAGACTCTTAATCTTTTATTCCTGATTGGAATATCACTTTCATTACTCGATAGTGGTTGATGCGATTCAATTTCGATGTAGATGAATTAGAAAGAACTTTAGATGGGCGAACCTTGGCAGTGAAATCTGTAATTAACAATTGTGTTTCGTTTTTGATCAAATCTTTATAGACCTCATATTGAGTTAAGCGTTTATTAATATCTCGCTGAAATAGGAGAGCTCGTTCAACATTCGGGTCATTTTGTAAAAAATGATTACCCGATTTTTTCGCTGGCTCACTACGTTCGTCAACTATCACGGATCTTCTCGTTTCGGGCCGGTGCAAATTTAAAATCCGTGTGAAAGTGAAATCGTGTAAACCGAGTACCGTGTAAATCGGGGGATAGGTGTATATAGGTATATAATATGAAACTTAAAATATATTCAGGAAATTACAAAAAATACCAAGAAGGATTACAAGAAAAATTGAAGAATTCAAGTATAATATTTTTAGATGTTAAATGAAATCGAAATTTTATTCCCATAACTTTTGTCAACTTTTCCTTACAATTTTGGATATTTGTAGATATTTTATTAAACTAAATATTGGACATAATAGTATATTTTTTCATTAAAAATGCTCTTTGAGGTTAGTTATAGAAGAGCTTAAATTAGTTTAAAAAAAAAAAAAAAAAAAAAAAAAAAAAAAAAAAAAAACCCCATCTGGTTATTAATTTTACATTGATAACATTGTTCTTAGAACTACACTACTGGCCATTAAAATTGCTACACCAAGAAGGCGACTGGCTACAGACGTGAAATTTATGCGAAAGAAAGAAGGTGCTGTGATATGCATATGATTAGCTTTTCAGCGCATTCAGACAAAGCAGACTCCAGTAGCAACACCTACATTGTGTTTAAATGAGGAAATTGTTCAGCCGGTTCCTCATACACAAATTGCATTTGAACGATGTTGCCTGGTGAAAAGTTGTTGTGATGCCTCGTGTAAGAAGGAGAAATGCGTACCAGCACGTTTCTGATTTTGGTAAAGGTCGAATTGTAGTGTACCGGGATTGCGGTTTATCTTATCGCAGTATTGTTGCTCGCGTCGGTCGAGATCCAATGACTGTTGGCAGAATATGGAATCGATGGTTTCAGGACGGTAATACGGAACGCCATGCGGGATCTCAACGGCCACCTATCACTAGCAACTCAGAAGACAGGCATATTATCCGCATGGCCGTAATGGATCGTGCAACCACGTCACGAGCCGTGAGTCAAGAAAACAATGTGTCTGCACGAACAGTTCGACGACGTTTGCAGCAGTATGGACTCTCAGCTCGGAGACCATGGCTGCGGCTTCCCTTGATGCTGCGTCATAGATAAGAGCGCCTTCAATGTTGTGATCAACGACGAACCTGGGCGCACGAATAGCGAGACGTCATCTTTTCAGATGAATCCAGGTTCTGTGTACAGCATCATGATGGTCGCATCCGTGTTTGGCAGCATCATGGTGAACGCACACTGGCAGCGTGCATTCGTTATCGTCATACTGGCCCATCACCTGGCGTGATGGTATGGGGTGCCATTGGATACACGTTTCGGTCACCTCTTGTTCGCATTGACGGTGCTTTGAACAGTGCACGTTACATTTCTGGTGTGTTATGACCCATGGCTCTACCCTTTATTCGAGCCCTGCGAAACCCTACGTTTCAGCAGGATAATGCCCGACCGCATGTTGCCGGTATTGTACGGACCTTCCTTGATACGGAACATGTTCGGCTGTTGCTCTGGCCAACATGTTCTCCAGATCTTTCACCAATAGAAAACGTCTGGTCAATGGTTTCCGAGCGACTGGCTCGTCACCAAACGCTAGTCACTACGGTTGATGAACTGTGGCATCGTGTTGAAGCTGCATGGGCATCTGTACCTGTACAGGCAATCCAATCTCTGTTTGACTCAATGCCCAGACGTATAACTGCTGTTATTACTGCCAGAGGTGGTTGTTCTGGGTACTGATTTTTCAGGATCTATCCAGCCAAATTTTTTGAAAATTTAATCACTTGTTATTTCTAGTATAATATATTTGTCCAATAAATATCATTTTGTTATCTGCATTTCTTCCTGGTGTAGCAATTTTAATGGCCAGTAGCGTATTTTATTAATTTAGTTTTGTACATAGACAATCGTTCTGTGATAATTCCTTAGATAATATCTTATTTTTGTTAATATTCTCAAATTAAATAAGGCGTGTGAGATCTAAGAGGTTAACCAGTCTTGATTTTACGAAATGTGTTAGCGGCATTATGCTAATAAAATTTGTGTAAAATGTTTCCAAATTTTTTTAAACCAAATAGTTTTGAAGCTGACTACTTTGATGTTTTGAAAACATGACAAGCCAAAATCTGGTTCACACAATTTTTTAATTAATAATGTCAACAATATTTTTGCCCGGTATTGGAAATACAAGCTTAACAAATATTCTATTTCATTATTCATAAAACATTAATTCTCATTTCATACATGTTTATTTTATTTGGCTGTATATCTTACTTTAAATATTTTGGGATCAATTTAATAAATTAGAAGCTTTTTTAATAAAAAATGTCGGAAATAAATGAACAATATATTTTGTTGTCATAAATGCGATCTAATAATTTTTTATGTAAATAGAATTTGTAGTAATTAAATGATTGGCATATAACATATTTTTTAACATTTGCTTATTTTATTTTGCATGGATATTATACAATTCCTGATTTGAAATGTTTATCAATTAGCAGCTACTATTAGCATTAATATTGTACTTAATTACTGATAAAATAATATCAGTATTTTTGCTTTTTTTTATAATATAGTATGAATAAATATATTATTTTGTATATTATTTTCCTTCACTTTATTTTACACACATACAGAAATTAGAACTGTACATTACAAATTGTGTGTCAGAAATTAAAATTTTATTCGAAGCTTAGTTCAAAATTTTATCCTAATTTAATTTAAAAGCAATCTAAAAATTGTGAAGCATTTATTAAATAATATTAGTCAATATAGAATATAGATTTTTAAAACCTAGCTAACAATCCAATGCTATTTTTTTATTTAAAAAATTTTTAGTAATTAAATGCTGATAAAAAATGGTTTCCTATGTCAACAATTGAACAAACCTATGTACCTGAAAGGAATTTGTTTTCTCTGTGAATATGAATCTATATAATTGGAAAAGTTAATATATTAAAATATACCTATTTTACTGAATTTTATTTTAAATTAAATATTAAATTTGCAGAATAACAATTATACGGAAAATTGACCTTTAATCGCACTGTATATATATATATATATATATATATATGTCTGGAACAGAAGAAATCATTAATGAAATTTGTTTCACGTCAACATTTAAAAGAAATATTGTAAAATGTATGTTGGAAATCTGAATTTAAAAAAATAGAACATAAAATTTAATTGCTTAACAATTAATAATATTACAAAATTGAGAATTGCTATTTTTTAATGTCATGAGATAGCTACATAGAAATATTTGGGTACAATCAAACAATTCGGTAGGATAAAATATAAATGTATATATATTTTTTAAATCTAGTTCACTATAACTTTGGTGATACTCAGAATTCAAATTTATCATTGTTGAATATTTAATGATTGCTATGTTTGGATATGACAGATGAATGTTAGTGCTTGGAAATTTTGCAGATTATTTTCTCATACACTATATAAATGCAATCCTTAGCTATGAAAAATTGTCCCAGAGTGATATTGGGCATGTTTAAATGCTTTTCAACAGTTTTCAGGTTATTTTGCTTTATCATCATGTAGTAGACAACAGAAAGTTATGCTTTTTTGTCCACTACATATTATTTCCCAAAAAAAATTTCTAATTTCTTTATTCATGTATCACAAGTAAAGAAAAGTAAAACTTCCAAGTACAAACTCAATACATGAATAAGTCGAAACAACGCTTATTTTAAATGTCAAAACTTGTCTCTTCCACTTTACAGATTTTATCGTATCACAAGGCTACAGTAAGTTTTCAGTTATAAAGCTATCTACTTCGTGTTATTGAAAACATCTATTAGGCAGAACAAAAAATTTATATTTCTTCCCATATGATATTTCTGCAAGCTATATGAAGTCAATAGGTTTAAATAAGATGCAATATTTATATTTTTATATAAAGCAAAAAAAATTGATTTTTTATTTAAGTTTAAGTATAGAAAGGTAACGAAACAACTATTTTAATGACACGTAACAGATATGTCTCTCATCAACGACATACAGCTGAAAATTATTTAACACAATTTTCATAGCATTTTGGGTAGCAACTATTGAATCTTGTTCCATCTATCCCCGAAGATTGCAGTACTGTCACAAAGCTAAAATGAACCTTTCGGCTATTAGGATAACCTGCGTAGTGTAAAAAACATCTCTTATGGAGAATACTTGCGAATTAGATTTTCTTTTTCATTATGATAGTTTTACAAGCTATATCAAGTCAATATGGATTAAAAATGAAAATTAATGTATATTTCGATATAGTACAAAAAATTGGGAGTGCTGAAGTTTAGAAAATGTATTTGTGAGAACAGAATAAAAAATATCATAACACTGTTTAATGTCATGTAACATATCTTTCACAGATATTATTGAATATTATTCAACACAATTTTCCTGAAATTTTGGTAAAACTATTACAAAATCCATTTGTAATTGTGTTGCATGAAATAAAATTTTAAAATCCGATTTTGTAAAACAAAATGGAATCTAACCCATTTAATATATTCAAAATGACTGAAGATTTAATAAACATATATAAATAAATATTTTGATATTTAATATGTTATTAATGTTTATATAAAAGTGGAATCTCGTAATAAAGAAACTTCAAGAACTTTGATATTTATATAATCCTGATACCCAAAACTATTAAAAATATATTTGGTGATCTTCCCATTCTCAGTTTATTTTGCTTAAAATATGAAATAGTTAATCCATTTTAAAAAATTTTTTTAATTCTATATTATAATTTGAAACATTTATTAAGTAACTCATAGCGGCATTGGGCTATATACTATATAAAATTTGCACACACACACAAGAGGAATTCCCTGTTATATTAAGCTTCCTTTGTTGCATATGTAACTGTGAAATTATTACTGTATATACTGTATAAACAATTTACAATTCACTTTTGAAATGTTCATTGAAATGTCACTTTTGAAAGGTTTGTTATTTTTGTAATTGTACTAATAGATAAATAGATTTCATTTTTTTATAAAATGTATCACCATAAAACCCCCAACAATTAAATGCATCAGTTCATAATGTACAAAAATGTTTCAAGCATATAATAAACACGTACAAATGCAAAATTTTCTTAAATCATGTTTTGAAGTGTCTCATATGTAGAATTTATGTTGAATCTCACACAAATAATCCATTGCCAGCTTTGTAGGAATAAAATTGAAAACCTTTTCATTGATGATTGTTAATTAATAAAAATTTTTGATAAATTGGCTTTTCCTTAAATCAAATAAACAATAGAAAACCCAAATATTTCTAATTCTTCACTATAATGATTTTAAAGATAGTTATATTTTTAAAACTCTTCACAGATTGCTATTTATAACTACTTGATAACAACCATTCTTATTTTTCATTAATTAAACTTTATATATTCATTACACTTAGTAACGAAATTCTTTTGAATAATAAACATCGGATCGGAGGGCATGCAAAAATGTAAATAAACAAATCGTAGTAAGTATTACCTAAGATGCTACTCAAACCGGCAGCCAATGAATCCTTCTAACATATAATGGCGAGTTAACACTAGAGTAGCGTAATACGCTCTTTACCTTAGTTTGTGAATAAGAATCGGAGAGAGTTGAGTAAATTCCGTGTTACGCAATTTTCAAGTTATCCCATGTTTGGTGAATATGGCCATAAAGGCAGCTGAGTCACTTTAAATAAGTCGTGGTCACAATGTCCTTCAAGTGAAATAATACATATGGGGTTGGCATATTAGGTATTAGGTGGTCTTATGTTTGGTCCCTGATTCTAAATTACGAAGACCGCCACCTGGCTACTTCTACCTAACTGGTAGAGCACGACTCTGGACTATGCACAGGAATGTATGTCGATCAAATATATACTTTAAAAAATTGTGTCTTGTAGTATAGCACTTGTTTTTTAAGGAATTTATTTGATAACATAGCGATAACATCCCAAGCTAAATATTTACAGGTGTGAGTGGAATTGGACCTGACGAGCGACCTAATAAGATGCCTGCTACAAAGTCACTATTTAATATTCGAGCGCTAGTGTTACATACCAACTTGAACGATGAATTCTAGTTAACGTTTCTAACTCCGATCGACTGACTTAATCTTGAACAGTATAATTGTCGGAAACATAGATTTCTCGTCTTTAACAATGGTTGGGATTAAATCTGGGTCCTATCGAACTAAGCAATCTTTTTCAACTACTAGCTTTTTCAACCACTGTTTGTCACACCGTTGAGCTCAAAAACTAATAATAAAATGTAATAAAGAATAAAATATATTAATAAATAAATAAGAAAAATAATACAGAAAATAAATAATAAAATAAAAAATAAATAATCAAACATTTGTAAACTGTAGATTTTTGATTCTGTTTTCAAATAATAAATAATCCTGAAAATCAAAATAACTTGGCAGTTCAGATGCAGTTGCCAGTTTATAACCGAGCTGGCAGCCGAATGGTTAGTGATCTTACCTTCGATTCAATAGTTCAAGGGTTTGAATCCCGCCTTGGGAATGGATGTTTGTAGTGGTTCAAAATCCACTTTAAACTGTAGGTCTCAGTCTGATTAAACCTCGTGTGTGATATAAGACAGCTGAGCGACACAAATAAACCAATCTATGCAATGATAGCAAATATAAAATTAAACACTGAGATAATTTAATACATTAATAACAATTTTGAAGATAAATTTTTGGAATGCTCAGCGAAAGCCTAATACAATTTATCTAAGTAATTATAATTTTTCATTAAAATATGAATTGTATGTGCTGTTGACAATTTCAACAAAAATAATATCTTTGAAGCAATTGAAACAAAAAACATTCCCTTTACAGTATTTTTGCTTCAATTGTGAAAAATTTTGATACCTTAGTCACAAACAGTGCATTCGAATAAACGTATTTCCTTTTTATGTATAAAATAAATACAAGTAAATAAGTTAAAAAAATAATATTCTTATTTAATGGGAACAGATTTTTATACATTTAAAATTTGAGTCTACTCTATGGTTGAAATATATTATATTGTCGATGGAACACAAGCAAGAAATCTTCATATACAGTACGACGTAGAAGAGAGAATTATCGATATTAGTATTTGGATTTAATCCTTTTAAAAGTCATACGATGGGTGTTTAGTAATTGTTTGACAAATCCTACAAAAAAAAATACGGTTTTAAATTTTTTTAAAATGGGGGGAGTACAATACCAAAGAACATTTCTTTTGTCTTGTGAGTGAAACATAGCAAGGAAAACGTAAATCACGAAATAAGACTTAAGAAAGTGAAGGTTCCGAATAAACTTTAATGGTATAGATGCATATACAAAGCACAAATAAATCGTTTACTTTTAACGGACTAATAGTCATAGACTTCACTTAAGTATGACAAATAGTCATTCTTTTCCCTCAAAAATCATGATTTCAATTCCTTATTTAAGGTAACCTGATTTCAAAAAGTAACATAATTAAACGACTAACTAAGACAAGAGTATTATCGATTTGATAAATCCAAAAGGTATTATGAGATAAATTACTCTCTAAATTATGATATAGAAATTATAATAAAAAATATTCTATAAAAATAGGAAATCTCAAATTATTTTACAGTTAAAAATTATGTGAAGAATACATAGCTCCTGAATTCAAACAATTAAAAACATTCACCCTAAAGCAAGTCAATACAGAAATGGCAGATGGTAATGTTTTCCAAAATAAACAAGCATTGAAATTGGCATTATTTACTACTAGACCTTTGGTTCAGCTTTAGTCGTTTCAAAATTTTTGTACACTTTTCTTCATTCAACCTTACACGGCATCAAATGGCAGACTTGAAAGGTTCTTACACATAGCGGGACGGTATTTCTTTTCGAAACGGCGATCCCCGTGAATAGCTCTTTCATACGCGAAAATTGTCTACAGTTAAATCTAAAAAGCAGCCTGACTCCAAAAGATTGGAGATCTGCCATAGGTGTCATTACTTCAGAGCTATGTCGAGAATGGATGCTGAAGAAAGACGCTTTCAAATGAAGCAAAAATGTTTTCAACTGCTACCTCTAGGTTTACCACCTAGAAGTAGCTGATAAATTCTTTGCTTCTACATTAACATTTCCTCTCATTTCTTATGCTTCTGACATTAAAGTGAGAAGTTTCAGAAGTGTTTCTAAGAACCACAAACGACTATTTACAGTACATTCTTTTCGTATTCAGCAAGTTTATGCAAATTAAAAGTGATTTCTTTTAAGAGAATAAGTATTTTTGTAAAATTACATGCTTCTTTTATGTTGCAAAATTAAAAAAGATAACTATAGTTTAAGTTATATACATACAGTAAAGCATTTATATTTTGAAAATTGGTGTTACGCTCGAAGCATCATTTTGCTATCATTAAAACTAGATTTACAGACATTTCTTGCATACCTCTATCGAAAAACACGCATCAATTTGACCCATGAATGAATACATATATTGAAAGGGAAAAAAGAACACTTAAAAAGCAATATAATTAAACACTACAAGTAAAAATATAAAAATATGAGAGAAATATTTATAGAAAGTTTTTATTATTCAATAAAATTTTAGTACTTTACTTCAGTATTTTAAATTCATTCCGCGCATCTTTTACACAAATACTAACTCTGATTGCAATTCACATTCTGCGTTTCGTTCTTTCTAATGTTGCTTATCCAGCTCGTTTCATTAGAGACAACGGTACTTACACTCTCATATTCCTATTTATAACTGTTGTCCTTTTTCTCACGAATAAAGCTGATTTCATAACTATTTTATTAAGACCATATCAAACTAACACATATCCGTAGAGATAGCTATACCACACAGAGAATTTTAATACTGCGAAAATTAAAGAAAAAAAATAAGACTCTACAATATACATTTATCTCATTCAACCGATAAATTAATATAACAAATAATATAAAAATAAGGTAAAATTTTGTAATTTTCCTAAAAAAATTTAAAATGCGTCAAAATGACGCTCGTCCAGTAAACCTAAATAAAAGAACTGTCTCCCAGAAAATTGAGCATCCGCTATACTAGACTCCGTTCCACAACAGTTAACAAATGCAGGTTATAATAAAATAAATGTACCTATATATTTCACTCCGATATTAGAAGAATAATCACATTAATTTAATTAATTAATAATAAGAAGAAGGAATAAAGAAATTAATTTTAATGAAAAATTGAGGCTAACTAAAAAAATTACTAGTTACCAAACTTTCAATTGTGTTATCAACTTAGCAGATTTCTCGTACTAAATTATGCAGCGTGCCAGGTAAAATCACAAAGCCAACTTTTCGTACATCGCTAATCGTAGGTATATACTTTCAACAGGAAAAATGTTAAAAAATTATTATCTAAGTTTAAAATCTAAACACACACAAAGATTTTTGTGGAAAATTTAATAAATTTAACATTTTATATGGTCCAAAAGTTTAGCGATATTTTCTAATAGTATAATGAAATTTAGTAAGAAAATGTTTATTGAGAAACATATCATACTAAAAATAATTATTTTCCATTTTAAGTCACAGCTTTTTGTTATCAATGCGAATGCATTTACGAGTGCCATAAATCTCATCTAAATCAATCTTTGCCATCAGTTTCAAATAATTTTGAAATTTAGTTTGTAAGTATGGACTAAATCTTTAATAAAAGTTGTATTAGGAAGAAAAAATTTCTTTTTTATTTTTCTGTTTCATTTTTTCTATTTTATTTTTGTATTTATTTTATTTTATTTAATTATTTATTTTTAGTAATACTTTAAAAATAAATTGAATATATTATACACACATATTTATTACATGGAAAAAAGATTATGATATTTTTGAAACTATAATAGTTTCCTTTAAAAAAATTATGCGTAGAAATTAGAAATTAATAATATAATTAGAGCTTTGCTTAATGATATAAATTCCTTTTATTTAAAGATATTTACATCTATCAATTTATAAATTAATGATATTGAAAACTATGGTTAAAGTTTTTTAGAGATTATGATTTCAGCCAAAGCATGATAGTTTAAGTTCTATAATTATTTTGACACTTGTCACGTTAAAACTTAGTTATTTTTTCAGTCAAAAAATTCTTAGGTTTAATAATCTCATAAAAATTCTCCAAGTAAGAATAATTTTTTTAATTGGAAATTTCATATACTTTAAGAATAACATATTAAGAAAACAAGTACATTAACAATACAAATAATTCGTAACTTTTTCAAGCTGCTCTGTGTATATAATGATATACTAATTCCTTATAACTAATTATTTTAATTAATTATAAACATAAAATGCACGAAGATACAATTGAATACATATATGCTTTAAGAATAAAATTGAATAACTTAGAAGTCACTTTAAAAATAGTAAAATTAACAAGGAAATTATTTTCAAAATAGAAACTTGAAGTACAGTAAAGGCAATGAAGCGGCAAACGCTTAAATTAACTGAGAAGAAACATACCTAGAAATAAATCAAAGGATTTCAAAAGATCCAAATCTTTCAATAACAATAAAACTCTCAACGGGCAGACGGAAAATTTTTGTTGATAGACAAGAAAAGAAAAATATACAAAAGAATTAAGCATCTTCTTTTTTTTTAAAAAAAAAAGAATAAAATTGGAATTTTTTTTAAATAAATCGTTTTTGTGAGTTTAATTCCCTTAAGTTTATAGTATTTTTTAAAAATAGAAATTAGACAAAAAATATCTTCAATTTCATAATCACACATTTTTGTGGCAAAAAAATCTCGTTTCAAAATATTAAAAGTTATAATTAATTTACTATACAAGAAAAATATATACAAAAAAATGTCAACTCATCTCAAACGCACTTACTAAGATTAATAAACTATAATGAAGTCAGTTGTTATATAAAAAGGAAATATTATTTTGTGAAACATGAGAGCATTAATTTTAATAACAATTCAAGTGGAAATGGAATAAGAGATTTCCATGTAAGAGCAAGTTCACTTAAAATGAGTAACTTCTGACACAAACAATTATGAAAATTCTGGGTGTCTTAATATTGATAACTGGTTTTAGAAATAAAAAAAAAAGTAAAATGAGTCAACGAATATTTCTTTCATATATTTTCAGAGTGATGAGATCATATAAGATAATATTCAAACCACTAAAATATGAAAATGGTAATCTCCATTTGCACGCATGTGGAAATATGAAAGATATTTTCAATAAGCCTTAAGAAATTTTTTATTGTTTGATATTGATAATATGCCTTAAAATAGCATGAGTCAGCGAATATATATTTATTCCCGACAGTGCTTTTTCATATGTGAAATCAAATTTAATAATATATCACAGCTTTTTTTAAAAAAAAACAAGTAGTCTAATTCCAGCAAAGAGAGAGAGGAGTATTTATAATACGTGATATCCTTAAATGTATCAAAAACTATTATTTAAAATATGTAAGATGAATCTGATCAAGGAAGTTATACAAAACATTCCTAAAATAAAGAATGATTACATATCTATACAAAATATGATATATAGATATATAGATTTAGACAGCAATTCTAATAAAGGTGCAAAATAATTATATTTCTAAGACAACAGTCTCAGAAAAGTTCGGAAATGCGTGTGCATAAAAATATTAACAATATTATCAAAAAAATTAATGTGAATAGACATGTAAGAACGGGGAAAAACTGCCGAAGATATTTTCTTAACATATTGATATTGGACTGAAAGTAGCACACCTCTTGTGCAAACAGGATTTTAATAAATAAAAGTTTACGACCGTTGCATGCGATGAGTGTCGCGATGAAATCTCAGGACCAAAGAAAAATAAGATGCATGATTCTTATTGTTAATTAAAAAAAGATCTTTTGGTGAGTTCTACGATTGAAGGAAACTCAAATGTCCCTTAACACATTGGCTACCAAACACAGAAATGAAGGATCGTAACTCAGCATCCATTATTTTAATTTTGGTGAACTTTATATCACACCAATCATCCCTTATTACACAATCAAAGATGGTAACTCTGAACAATTAAATAAGAGAGAATCTTATATTCTCAATTATTCTTGTATGGAAATTTATGTGACTGTGTCACTTAAATCTTCTATTCAATTTATTTTTAGCTTTTGCAACTGCTTAAGCAAAAGGCTTCAAAACGGTACGGTATCACTAAATTATCGCAATTAAGAAATTCTTATTTATTACAAGGCCAAGAAAACTGTTGAGTATGGGTAACAAGATCTGGAATTTCAAGTTGATAAGTATGGTAATACATTATTTCATCAATGATCGATGCCAGCAAAGAAGCATTTAAAAATTATGTTTTCTTACAATTAACTTAATAATTATTGGTAATTAATACTATTTTCAAGTATATCTTCTGTATATAGAAATTCTGTTGCATATAATATACACATGAACACACATTACAGAACTCCTCTTCTGATAAATTTGTCATCAATTATTTATTGTTATGTTATGTAAAATACAAAACTTTGCTTGTAGTCTATATCACAGCCGTGAAAAATTAAAAAACATTGTAGAGGTATGATATGAGAAAAGAAGAGAAATACTGCTTTAAATGCAACTACATTATAAGTTCATATTAAAAAAATTTTCAAAAGTTTTAAAAATATACTTAATTTTTTACACATATTACAGACGAAAATTACTCATATATGGAACGCAACTTAAAATTTAAAAATAATAAACTATTATCTTCGAAATTATAAAATATAAGAAAATTTTATTTTTTATAATAAATAAAATAGTATAAATCTGTGTAATAATAATATTTAAAATAAGTAACTATAAGATTATATTTAAAATTATTATTAATTATATTTAAAATAATAAATAAAAGAGGAACTTCTTTAAATTATTTGAATATTTTGATACACATTTCAAGAAAAATATTTAAGAAATTAAGTGAATACTGTTTTAGAGGCAAGAAGTGTCATTCGAGGGCTATAGAATCGACTTCATGAACCATAGACGTCGACCAATAAAAAGTCGTTCGCGTGCTATCTTATGAAATGATGACCAATATATTCAGTTAAGAACTAACCAATACAAAATCCGAAACGATACTTGCCTGCACAGACAGTTTCTTCCGGCAACAAGAGGGAAGATCTCATCCAAGCAATCTGAAATGAACTTCACCATGAAAGTATCTATAAATGCAAGTCATTTGTGTTCCGTTACCCCATATTACCATATGGAGCAAAAAAAAAAAGTGGGTAATTGAACATGAAGATTGAGTGTAAAGTGAAAGAAGTCAGTTCGATTTCGAATGTTTTAGTGTGGTAAGAAAATGAGGGGCATTCAAAATAACTCTACATTTATTTAGAAAGGATAACATCACAAAAAAAAATTGCGTTGATGGCATGGGCTAGAACCAATGCAAGATTTCCACCGGATTCAAAAATGTATACAGGCAAAAATACTAAATCTTTACGACTCACCTCATGCTTAAAACATTAGTGTGATTCCTTTGTTTCTAATGTCGACAAATCTCTTGAAGATGACCTAGTGAAGAGCATTCAAGAAACTGAAGTAATTCAGTACATGGAGTGAAAGCATGTTTGTTTCATCTAAATCTGATCAAGCACATTTGGAGTATACTTGAACGACAACTGATGTGACATCATAAATCCTTTTTACTGACTGGAACTTTGAAATTGTATGTTCACAAGAGTGGGATAGTATTTCCCAGTGTTATCAGTAATTTCAACGCATTTACACAAAACAAGTGTGAAGCAATTTCAGTATTTGAGAAGACTGGCACGCCACATTAATAATAAACTTTGTCGTGAAGAATCTTTTCGTCTTTATAGATGCGCTTTTTGTGAATTCTTAGTTTGGACGAAATATACACAGATAACCCTTTCTCAGAAATAAACATTTTAACACTTGGAGCTCAATATTTTAAAACGAATATAACAGTAAATAAATCATTCGTTTCCGGCATTTTGTTTATGAGTGGCTGCTCAATATAATTCATTGCTAAACATAAATTGGAGTAAATAGTAAAATCTGTGTTATTTTTTAACAACCATAATTCCTATGACAGCTCTTTCCTTTTTGATAAGTATTGGTGTTAAAAAGCAGATGTTAGAATGAGAAATGAAAAGAAAGCGTCGTTGTTTAAGAAAACGGAAAATTACAAACTCAGCAATTTTGCAAACTAAAGAAAATATAAAAAATAGAGACGTTTTTAAAATTATTTTTGCTCCAAAATATACGTCGCGGTATTTAAAAAGCAGCAAATTTAAAAACCACAATGTTTTTACAACAATGTTTACAGCCATAAGCGATTAAAATCTATACACGATTTAACGAGAATGTTTTTAAGAAAAATATTTTCGTAAAAAAGTTATTGAGCTTCAAATTAGATCAGGTAATTGCATTATATTTTCGGTTGCCAATTCCTGCCGATCGAAACGGACTAATTACATCTACTCACCTCATAATTTTAAAACATGGTAAAGAGACGACGTTAACATTTCAAACTGATATTTTCCACACCAACAGAAATGCACAGGATTCAACTAGGTATTGGAGCGACTACTGTTTCACGATAACACAATTATGCTTAGATTTCTTAAAATTACTATTAATTAAAGTTTTTTTATGCAAATATAACTAGGATCTTTTATCTCGTCATATAATATATTTCATAGAATATGAAATAGTAATCATAAAAACAGCATTTTTAACAAAAGTTAAATGAAATGATGCCACCGTAAATTACATACACTGATAATGATACCAACACAAGGACTACCAATGGCTCAAAGTTAAGTGTAAGTTGTATTATCATTTAAAATTCCAACATATTTCCATATTATTACCTTAAATACACTTACAATACTTGCTTGAGCTCAAACATTTAAAACTTTCCTTATATATATATATATATATATATATATATATATATATATATATATATTATCCGTTAATTTGTTTACCCACAACTGCAACTGTATTCTTCAATTTTACAATATAAATATTCAAATGAGGAAAACACCAAGAAATTATGTAAGAATTTATATGCATACTTTTTTTGTAAATATAATTATAATTGTGTTTTTGTTCAAAATTAGCCATTTTTTAGTTATTAAATACAGGACTTTTTCAATGCATGTCTTTTAATTTATAGCTCAGGAATTTAATCATACTGTTAAAAAAATTACACATACTATTTAATATATGTATAACTAGTTTGGATTAAAATTTACTTGTAAAAATGTTTTTGCTACATAGAAGTCAGCAAAACAAATATTAGAAATATGGGAAATTTGCACAGCTTTTCAAGCGGAACATATATTTCGAACATATGAAATATAATAAAAGTTTTTAGTAATGTTATTTATTTTGTGATGAGAGTAAAATAATTATATATACATATAATTTCACTTATAAGATTAAAAGTAAAACACCAGCAATTTTTTTAGAATATCATTTACGGGAAAATTATTGTAAAAAATGAAAAATAAAATTATTCTGCTTCTATAGATAAAAGTGTAAAAAAAATAAAAAAAAATATCTGTGATTGTGTTAATATACAAACAAAATGGAGATGAATGTGTCACCAGACGTAAATTCAATCTTTAAATCCATGTCATAAATAATAACGATATTATAAATTAATCATTGATTAAATACCATGAAAAATAATTAAAGTTCATGAAAAGAATGTAGCTAAATCATTTACTGTATGTTAATAACGCATTTAAAATATCAAAACGTGAAGAATTACTTATAACCTAGATTAATTAATGGGATTTTGATTAGCTAATTACAATCACAGCATAATTAAGAAATTAATGATATTTTGAATGTAAAAATATAAACACCTCAATATATTATTAATAATTAATAATACTTTATACGCAAATTATAAATTAAGTTGAAAAGCATAAAACCATAAAAAAAGCTTTCAGGTCAATTTCAGTAAATAAATTATTGCTTTACTTGCATATTCCTAAAATACATAGAAAACTAGATTTATCGTAAAATTTAAAAATTCACTGAGAAACCATGTTCTGTAATTTGGAAAAATTGTCAAAAAAGACAAAACTTGAATAAAAATCTTCATTTTAGGTTACTGTATAAATAATGTGTCATTTACAAAGCACCTAGTCCAATATGTCACAAGCTAAGAATAATCGTCCTAATTCCAAGAAACCAGGGTGTTAAAATAAAGATATTTATAATACGCTCTTTCTATGTGAAAGTTTACAATTCCATTCACGTACTGAAGAACAGTGAAAGATGGTGCATTTCTACTAAAAGTATGCACTATAGAAGTCAACTTTTATAAATTTATACACAATACTAGAGGTATAGAATTATCTTATTAACTTAACAAGATAGATTTCACAAATTACGAATTCAGATTGAGAAATTAACGAATTTTATGTCACAGAAAGGAGAGCAAAATATATAGCATTTGAAATATATCTTAAAACTCCCAAAGCATAACTGGGAAGGAACGAGCGGGTGTCACATATGTTCTAGCAAAAACGCTATTTTCCTGTTTCGATATTTTCTCAAACGGAATTAAAGTATATTTTTTTTAGTTTAGTATTTCAGAAACACAACTGGTAACAAAAACATGCAATCAATATTGATGATATAAGAATCATTCAACTAGATTTTACGAAGATATATTCATTTATCCTATTTTTCAGAAAATATCGGATTAAAGTGACTACATTGAACATTATTTCTTGTACATAAATTTGTCTTAATAATTCAAAGAAAAGAGTTAATATAATAATATATATACAGAACGCATACTATTAAAAATAGGTACCACTTAAATTATTCAATTAAATAAGATTTTTAATTAGTTATATATATATATATATATATATATATATATATATATATATATATAT
>JAPDSC010020712.1:318164-342608 GCA_026290005.1 Latrodectus geometricus | reverse complement strand
AAAAATAGAAACAATTTATAAAAGGAGAAAAATAACGTCTAAGTAAAAATTTTTAATTTAAAATATTTTTTCTAATTTAAATTTCAATGACTGATGATTAAAAAATATTTCATATGGTCCAAGTAATATTTCTGAATAGCCCTCCTATTTATCATTATACATAATTTTTATTATTTTTTAAATTATTTTAAACATTTTTTTAAGTTATTAATTTCGAAAATTTACATTATTTAAAAATATATTATTATGACAGTAACATAAAAATATATATTAATAATAACAATAATATAAAATGTAACATTATTAAATTAAAAAAAACTAACTTTAAAAGTTTTTGACTTTAATATATTGAAAATTAATTTCTTTGTGTGTGGCGGGTGATAAACACACATGGCGTAGTAATAAAAATTTCTAGAGCTTAATTTATTCTGTTATCCATACAAAACAATATCTTGAAAAGTTTGATACTTATATAGATATATACATAGATAGAACTTTAATATAGTTTAGAATAAACAATAAGCAAATTAACATAATTTTCAGCTATCAAAAAAATTATATAGTTTAATATGTCTACAGAAAAATGTCGCATTACACACATACTGCATAAGTACGCTAATTAAGAGAGTTCATTTTCCATGAACATTTTAATTAGATAAGTTCACACTTAGAATTCTTATTTAGTAAGGCATTTTATTTCGCGTTATTTTTATTGTTTTGCGAACAATATTTATATACATGACCCAATCCTAAATAAAAACAAAAAAGCCACAGGAACAATTTAATGTTCCTTCTAATTACGTTACGTATTCACATGATAAATTTTCTGTACCTACGAGGAACATTGGACTAATTAACAAGTCTATAGCGACACTTAATGAATAAAGAAATCTTGAATTCAGGTTTATTAAAAAAATGGAAAAATAAAAACAGATAGAATTCATTAATGTCATGGTGTACATTCAATAATTATAGGAAACGAGTATTAATGGCTTGGAAAATGCCTTTAGGTAAAAGATTTTTACTTCCTAGTCAATGAATGAAGTCAGCATTTGTAGAACGTAACCCTGATTATTTTTATAGGCTATAAATGGAGCAAGACAAAGGAATAACTTTATTCCTCCATTCATATTTTTGCCTTTCGCTTATTAGATTAAAGTTTTCTTAAGCACTTTCTCAGATAACTTATACATGATAGGATTGTTAGCTGGTAGGGTAAAAGTGTAGAATAAAATTTTCTTTCAATCTTAAAATAAAAAATTAAAATAAGCCATTCTTCTACTTCAAATTATCTGCTGGATTCTGAATAATATAACCTTCAAAAAGAAATTTTTTCAGTGGAAACATTTTATCTAAGAAAAAGAAATATCCTGAAAGAAAGAAACATCTATACTTACTTGTAATTCAGTTCATAATTGCAAGTTATATATTCAAATTTGTAGACAGCAATTACAGTTAAAGTTTGTAAGTCTATTATCTTCATAATTTCAAAACTATTATTGATTCAATTGATGAAGATAGCTATTGAAATTGAAAGGTATTTGATCAAGTGTTTTTGAACATGATTTTATTTGAACCAGAGATTTCCTACGGGGTCCGTATGAACTCTCAGGGAAACGAGGAAAGTTTAAGAAGAATCCATAATATTGGTTTATATTCACTGGCAATCAATGATAAATTTAAAAGACAGTACGAAATAATAAACATGAACCTAACGAAGCAATTATTTTTAAGTTCTATGTTCTTATTTTTAATTACATTGCTACCTTCTTACATTTTCAGCACAATTATTCGTATTATGGTTATGTTCTTTGCTGACATAATATAAAATATGTGAACTGGTTGATAAAGAAAATGACTCTTTTGAGAAGAATTTGTGAATAAAAAGGGACAGACTGTGCAGACTAAGAATCAACATCAAGTGTAAGTATAGATGCGCGTTTGCTGAGCTTAATGACTATCGTTATAGGTTCAGAATAAGAAATAATCATTCAGATTAGTCAAATGGTTAAATCAACAGTTCTTTGAACTTGATTCCCACCTCAAATGCTTGTTTGCAGTGGTTCGGAATTCATATAAAACTATAGGTCCTAATCAAATTAAACCTCGTGTACAAAAAGTGACCAACAAAAGAAATCAGTTGATGCTTTTGGGCAATTAGATTATATTTTCTATATAAGGTTCTCGTAACAAGTTACAAGTCCTTTGATAAAAGAATCGATATCACTTGACCTTCTTTGAAAGGGTTCATGCATGTTAAATATACATAATCAAATTTCTCCTCAATTATATATGAAATTTTTAAGAATATATGCCATAGATCACTTGCATTCAAGTGATCTATGGTCATATTATATATTTTCACATGTAAGTTAAAATTATTTTGATCTCAATTATAATTTAAAAAATTGCATTCATTTTCTAATTAATACAGAAGTTTTTTAAAATCTCATTTAAAGCTTCAGAAGATTTATGTATTTATTGGGTTTTTATGAACGTTTACCTAATTTTAAAAATGTAAAACATTTCTTGGATTTACTTAGTAATCCTTTCTTTTTTCAAATGCATTTCTAAATCAATTAAATTTGAGCATACTGCTAGGCAAAATCATGGGAACCAACGAAATATATTTAATGAAAATTAAATTATAATACTTTTAGAGCAATAAATTTCTGTAAAACGAAATGTCTAGCAGCAAGTAAATTGAGTTACAACCGTCGATAAATAAATCTCTTGAGTAGCCTTTTGAGTTTTTCATAAAGCTTATAAATTAGCAAAAAGAGCACGAAAAATTGGTACATAAATATATCTTATATTCAAAATAAGTTATTGCCTATTTTTATATTGTAAAATTTAATTTTGAGTTAATTAACTACTTTTGGTAATAACCTTTTATTTTTACATTTGATTATGTAATTTAATTTTTATTTCTGTAGAATATTTTGTGATTAAATACTAATTACTATCTAAAATTATTAAAAAGTTTTTTCCCTTAAATTTAAAACTTAAAGTGAATTTTATGCAGCCTTTTTAAAAGTTAATTTATGTAACTCTCAACAATTCTGTCCATCCTTGACTTCAAGCCAAGACGAAGATCATACTGATAAGAATTAGGGAGTAAGATGCGTCCTTTTAGCCCTCATTTAATGTGATTGTGGATTTTAAAAACCATTAAACCCTCAATCATTATCATAATATATAGCCTAATAGGTATATATATATATTTGTGTGTGCGTGTGTGTGTGAGAGAGAGAGAGATGTAAATACTAATATAATATTATTACTTCAACTAGGCAAAAACATTACACGCAGTTGATAAACCAAAAATTGAAACAATTTTCTGATGCATATTTTCGCCTTTTTTATGATTTACTCCTTTTAGATTAATCTTATAAAAAATGAAAATAAACTAAACTTAATTACCAAATTGGAGAAAAAATAAGTGAGAATCAATCACATTATACACATCCATTAATTATTCATAACATTAAATTTATTAATAATATTTAAGCTACATATTATATACAACGATACAATAATGATATACGCTTAAATATAAAATAATTACAACATTATTATATTTAAATTTATCGACGAACGTGAGCGTTTAATTAAAATTAACTCCTCTTTTGGCTTTAGTAGTTAAGCAAAATGGTTCGAAAATCATAATAGATGAACATAACAAATTCGTACTGTAAAAAGGCTTTTCCTGGACGGCAGAATTATATTTAATCCATGAGCCAAAGTGGTTAAGATTCTGCTTCTATGGAATGAAACGTTAGTAAACCAAGTAAGCATGACGAATTGAAAATTTCTGCTTATGCATCTCCCCAGATAAAGGTTAACTTCTGTTTCTTTCTTTAAGAGAGTTCCAGAATACAGAGTAAAGTACAATTTTAAGTGCATTAATATTATACCAATTTGGATTTAAACAGTTCAAATTAAATTTCCTGCAATGCTTGATAAAAATAATAACACTATATTATTAAAGATACCAGAAATTAAATAGCGAAGAACTTTCATAATTTCAGCAAAAAATTAAATCTGCTTTAATTTAAACAGAATTATTAGTAATCTTAATAGATATAAATAAAAAAGTTAAAAGTATATATAAGAAACCCAATCTCATGATGACAGGGAGAAACACGGCAAGCATCGAGTTCTCATTCTTTTATTACGAAAAATAATTGCAATTTAAATGCAACGCGAGCCAGCATTGAAATCTGTCAGCGTTTAAGTAAATGTGTTATAGAAACCTTAGAAACGATAAGAAGATTTACAAGGAGAGAGCGTTTCTGGGTAAAGAGAGTGACATTTTGTTGATTTTAGTAACTGAAAATGATATGAAAAGAGAAACTCACTAAATATTCTAAAAGTGGTTCTTATAAAATTCGCCACAAGAAAATCTAAACGTACGTATAACTAACTAAACGTGCTATTAATATTTTAATACCAGTAAATATTTAAAACAATGATTTGCGTGATTCATATATATATATATATATATATATATATAATGAAATTGGATGAATAAGTGATAAATTATACTTGGGTGATCATGAAAGAATACGCAATTTATCTTTGTTATTTACTTAAAAAATGTCTGTTAAAATTTAACTTTAAATGCTCAAAATAAAGAAAATTATTAATATTTACTTTTTCTATTGAAATATACATAAAATTATTACGTAATTAGAATATAGCTATGTAATGGATAAGATCTTTGTAATTGTGAATGCCAATTTTCTAGAAAAATGTCTTTTAAAAATATTTTAGTCTAATCATATTTTCCCATTGCTTATTAGTTTCTCCCTTCGAATAAATCTAGTTTCATTCGTATGTGAAAATTATTCTAGTTTATTACATTAAAATAAAATATTTTCTGAAAAAGAATCGAAATTTTTCTTTTTAATTTGACAGACTATACACAATAAATATGTGAAAAGATAAATGCTATATAAGATCATCTAATGCGGCTGAAAAAATATCAAAAATAGTATATTATACTACAAAATAATGTATTGCAATTGCTATCAAACGTTTCAAAACTTGGATAATTATTTTGTCAATCACCAATTAAAAGTATTTTATTGAAAGTGGAGTAATCGCATCACATTAAGTTGCATAAATATCAAAAAACTTTAAGCGAACTCGAGTATTATTCCAGGAATTAATAAAAACATGATGGCAGCATAAATATTTTTGGAGAAATCACATTAAGCAGTTAAAATTTGGAAAAGTTTATTGTTTCTTTTTTTTTTATTTTGAAATATCGTTATTTCAAATCCAAGATGATTTTATGATTCAAAAATGCTTTTTTATCTAACAACACAAGAAATTATTCTTTTACGTATTACTGAAACAAGATAACTTGAACTGGGACTCAAATAATTAATGTATGTTAGTCAATTTTCAATGTAACTAGAGACATCAGATCAGACTTAGTGGATAGTCTAATAACTGAAAACCATTGTAAGATATTTGTACACTTTCTTAATAAACTTTCCATAAATAGAGGAATTTATTCAAGAACCTCAAAACAGAAAACCCTTAGCACACCTAAGCAACCACCGCAAGATGTGCATGTAAAAAGCACAACATTCATTTCCTTTAGTTCAACAGTATCTAAGATTTAACCCAGGATCTTCCAAACTGAAGAGTACAAAAGATCACAGGGACACATTGAGCTAAATATATCGTGATAACAGCTATTGTATTACAGTGATGTATTTACAGTAAACACATGCAACTAAATAAATGGCATTTAATGGGATGGCAAGAGGGAAATAAAGTGCACTGTACCTACCAAATCTAAATTAATCTTCGGAATTCCTTTTTTTTAATTATAATTTGGGTCCTTTAAATTAAATTAAATATATGTTTTAATGTACATTTTTAAAATCATACTTCCGCCATTGTCACGGCTTTCTTAACATTAACTGTCTCAATGTGTTGACCCGGGGTAACGTTTAAATATCTATTGTTCAGCATAATCAATTTTAAAACCGCAAATAAAATACACGATTAAAAAAATTAAAATGATAATCAAGGGCTGTTAAAATTTAACTTTTTGAATACCTTTATTTCATGATGGCCCATTTTTTACTAAATAATTAATGGAGTTTCGTTGTATCAAAAGGCACATTAAGTCTACTACAGAATCGAATCTAGAAAAAATTTCCCTTTTTTTTATTTAAAATAAACAAGTGATAAATATATATCAATGAATTTCTTAGAAATGCTCTCGGAATACAAAGCAAAAAAATAATAAAAGTAACACGTGATATTTACTTCGAAAAGACTAAATAAAACGGAAGAACCTTCTATCCACATTCCATTACACGAGACTGGCCTTTACTTCGACTTAAACTTGATTTACGGTCAACGCTGACCTAATGTTTTTATATGTACACACATGAATTACAAATCACATAAATTTCCCCAACAGATGAATAGACATGAAGAATGTTTAATTCATGAATGATGCCATGCTACTAGTGTCCCACCGACTGTATTTCATTTGAGTGAACAGAATCATTTAATTTAGAACATTTTAAGATAGGAATAATTTTGAAATAAATTCAAGAAGGAGAAGTTGACACAATGTTGAAATTAGAACGAAAGAAGTTTTGAATTTTTAACGAAGCCAGTAATAATTTAGGGCGTGAAATAAAGGCAACATGCATTCATTTTATAGAATAAACATTTATCAACATTTCTAAATGTAAATAGTACTGAACTGGCAGCCGAATGGTTAACGCTCTGACCTTTATTTCATTTTCCAAATCGGTTTGGTTTGCTTGACGCTCAAAGGTAATTTTTTTGTACTTTAGGGTTAGTTGGACTTTGAACTACAGTTTAAAGTAGGTACTCAACTACTTCAAACATCCTACCCAAGGGGGTGGGTGGGATTCAAGCCCATGAACTGTTAAATCAAAGGTCAGAGCGTTAACCATTCGGCTGCCAGTTCAGTACTATTCACATTTAGAAATGTTGATAAATGTTTATTTATAATAAACATTTATCAACATTAAAAGTCCATATAAGTTTTGTCTTGAGCGTAAATTTTGATATTTAGTAAGGTCATTGTAAATACGTTTCAGTTCGCCGATATCTGCCAATCAAAGATAATCGCTTCATAATTTTGAACAAAGATCAAGTGATGAAATCGATACGTTTGCTGGCACAATCTTTACTGCGTAAAAATCAACGCAGAATCTAAAGTTCCTAGGCTCTTCCGGCGTATTTCTTTTACTGGCTCGTCGTTTTATCATATAAATACCAAAAATGTCAGGAATGGCAGAAAAATTTTATATATTTATGTGACTAGTAATTCATATTTATATAATTACGTGACTAATTGTGTAGGATGCACTGACAGACGGAATATTTTAATACTAATAAAGACACACATGTGAACAATATACATAAAAATAGCCCTTTTAATTAAAACCGAATTCAGAAACGCCTCTTACCAATAATGCAGAGACGAGATCAACTACTATAAGCTATAATATTCAGTTCTAACTTCCATACCAAGCAGCGGAATAAAAGTAATGCTGAATTCACATCACTTCTCTTGTAATTATTTTCTATTCCGAGTTTGACATAAATCTACATTAAATAACAGTTAACCATTAAATAACCATATTAATAGGTATGGACTCCCTTTCCGCACCGGTAAGTTATAGCATTTTGCTTTACATGCTGTAGATGTGGATTCAAACATAAAAGAGGGTTCGAAGACTAATATGTGATCGATATTGCACAATTCCGAACGTTTTCAATAATTATGTTATTTTTCTATCACAAACATAAGCCAATCACTCATCATGCAATCCTGGTATTCATATAAATATTAAAATTACTTTTTTTCTCCACAGCAAAAATCGACACCACTCATGCGGTATAGTTATTCTCTCCGTATTCGGAAACAAATACGGATGTATATTGGTATTACATTTCATTTGATCCACTGTAAAAAATCAGTAATTTTCTAAATATTTAAATACGACATCACAAACAATTCGTTTTACGGAGCTAATCAGATAGCCCTTTGGAAATTACAGACTAAAGCAAGATGAACGAAATTAACGGCTAGTTCTACAAAATCCTGCAATTCATGTTGTATTAATCGGAATTAGGTTATTAAAGAGTGAAACCTTTTTTCAAATAAATCAACTTCCTGGTATGAATGCACATCATGAGTTAAATAATTATTAAGAATTCATTTATTCTCAGGATGCAGAAAAAGACAAATGGAATTACCGATATATAGAGATTTACATACAAAATTTTCCTCAACTTTGAGTTTCACCACACAAGCTTTATTTAATAATATATAAAACAGCCAATTTATTATAACTCAACCAATCACAAATTGTTATTGTGTGCATTTACTCCAACGAGCACAAACCAATGTTTAGCGAGATCGTCTTTAAACTGTTAAACATTAACAGAAGTTCATAAAACTCGTGATGCATTTGATCAGATGCCTTCGCTTTCGGGGAAAAAAAAAAAAAACAAGCGTTAATAAGCCTTGCACTTTTACCCAATTTTGCATTAGAAGTATCTCCGGGTAATTGCTTCTTCAACATTAGACTTTTAATAATGAAAACCTAAGTTCAATTATATCGTATAAGTAATTGGTATTGTGTCTATTAATACTGTATGTTTAAATTTAACACTTTATACGGGCTATAATCTTAATTTTCAAAACTCAAAATATAACTTTATCATAAGTGCTATATGTATGTGTGTGTTTAATATAATACAACAGCATTATAATGCAAGTAAAATGTTAATTATTACTTTTAATAAATTGTAAATTTTACACAATGCACACCTTTTATTTGACAGCAATCGGATTTTAAAAATATAGAAATAAGCAAAGGGGTTATACTTATTTCACAGTCACAACCCGTTTATTTCTCATATTTGTATCAAAGATAGAATAATCACTCATGTGCATGTTGTATTATTTCCTAAAAATCTAACTATAAATTTTTTGTAAGCAAACTATTTCTAAAACCTGAAAAATTTGAAAATAGAAAATGTCTTACTTCTCAATCAATATGAGAATTTATATACACATAAGATGCATTATATTAGGTTGGGGAAAAAGAAATCAATTATTTTTACGTGAACTTTATGTAAATTCTTTTGGATTCACTTTGTAAAAAGGTTTAAAACAGCTTTCATGTAGAATTTTAGGTCTTGCGCGTTACGACTGCTGACATGCGGTTAACTTCGATCATTTTTGATATTTTATAGACATTTTCGATGATGCTGTATCCACATGCGAGGTGCATCTCTAACATCAAAAATACCCGAACGGAATCGACGGAACAAAAATTGTACGTAACTGGTTGTTACAGTCTTATATAGGACGATAAACACCTTTCACAATTTTAGCCACCCGGCTATCTTTTTCGCCGTTACAAGAGAAAAACGAAAATGTATCGAATTTTCTGTTTGTTGTCTTCCATTTTTAAAACCTTGTACTCGTAACTGAATTAATCAAACAAAAAACCACAAGAGGATATTTTAGTGTCAAATGTCACCTTTCCAACGAGCATAAATCTGAAATTGTTTGATAGATACCTCACGAGATATCGATCACTACAGACGTCTACCGAAAAAATAATGGATTACTTTTTCCCCAACCTAATATATTACATAAGGTTTCTGAAAGAAATTTTTAAGTGATCTGTGAAATCAATGAAAATCATTTTGGTTTTTATTCACATAAGAATTTTAACTCAATTGATACAGTGATTAAATCATTTCAATGATGGATCCAAGTAATTTTGCATAACTGCTAACAAAGCACGAGTTGAAGCTGTTTCTGTACGGTAAGAATTTCAAAATGTTATGTTAAATGTATATGTTTAACATCATTTTAAATTGTTTAAATAAAAAAGAAATCGCAGTATAACCTGCAATATTAAAAATCAAAAAGAATATGCTTAAAAAACAAGCACAATTAGAAATAATCTACAATGCATAAAAACTGCTGCTTTTTGTAATAAAAAACATCTATGCACAAAAAATTGAGTTATGACTGGATGATGTACATCAACAAAGGGACATTTTTCCTCATTAATGAAGATTTAATTAGTTTAGTTAAAAGTGTTTTTTACATTCCCCAGCATTTATCCAGCACGAAACATTTTTGTGTGTGTGGATATTAAGATCTAAAAAACCAATCTCTTAAAAACCTTTTTATATACTGTAAATAATTTGTAAATAATTTGGATGAATACTATACTGTAAATAATTTGGATGAAAGATTTCAAACGAAAGCTTTATAAATACTTAAATTTAATATGAATTCACAAAATTTCAATTCTAAAAAAAGAAAGAAGAAAAAGGGGAAAAATTTTGATAAAAATTTGCTGCACAAAGAGCGTTAATTATTCTAATAACGTGGTTAGTAAATACTAATAACAATGATTAAGAACTAAATAACGATGATATAAAGAGTTAAGCAAGTCAACTCAAACTCCTTAAAACGTAGGTTAATTTGTTTTTCTTTTACAACTGTCATTTCAGACAACTTTAATAAATAAATAAAATCAAACCAGAATAAGAAATATGAGCAGTAACTGAACTAGGATTCCTTAGAAATCATTTAACTAATAACACATGTGCATTTAATCAGTATATAATTACAGCTTGTATGAGGATATCCGCTTTCAAGTACGTAAATATAATATCAAAGTTAACAAAAAGTAAAAACCATCTTTATCATTTTCGTTTTTTATCTTTTTGGTGTATCGCATAACTAATCTTTGATCTTATGCTAATTGATATCAAATTATACGACTTAATAACTGCATTAATTGAAATTAATTTCAAATTAATTATTTCGTAGAATATAATATAGATGGAAAATGAATTATCAATGAGTTAATGAAGGTGTGCAACATAGTATGAAACAAATTTATTGCATATCATACATACATCAATACTTAACACAAAAATGTAAATCTGAAAAATAACTAAATGTTTTTGGAAATATTTATAAACGTTATTCTTAGTAACAATATTCACAATGGTGCGGATATTTTTTTTAAATATATTTGATATTCTTACAAACAAACTATGGCTGTTAATAACATGGGCATCTTGAAATTATATGAACTCGAAGACAAAAAATGAATAATTCTTTTAGTGAATAGACATAAACAATTGTCCATTGTTCACAAACGCGTGAAACAATATTGCAGATGCTATAAGGTCCAAACGTGCGTTACGTGTGCGGTCGTCAAAATTACCTCTGTACTTTCTGATAAAAAAAAAAAGTAAAAGCTGTAAAAACACCCGAGAGTGTTTTTGTCACAATTATTCAAATAAAATTTTCCGAACAATAATAAATATCATTTATGTGAACAGAAAATGTAAATAATTTACCGTTCTTAACATACTAAACTTTTATCCCAGTAACATATAACTAAATTATTTAATATAAGTAAGTGGTAGAAAAATATGATTTGGGCAATGAGTTATGAAGATCTTATAGATGGTCAAATTAACGCATCAGAAATTCAAATACTCAACGTTTTTATAAAATTAAATAAAACAAATATTTTAAATTTTATAACAAATTACATAAATAAACAGAACATATACCAAAACTGTTGATGTTATAAAAAAATAACAGCTTAGTACAGAAATAGTAATAGTGATTTTCTCAGGCCAGCACAAGTATAACTTTTCTCAATTTTTTTTAATTAATCCTGTGAACAGCATTGCATGTTTTGATAACTATCGTGACCATTGATTGACATACAGTTAAAAAACAAAACCGGAGTAGTACTACAATAAATATATTAATTATGTAACTATGCTAAAGGTATCTCAGAAAGAATTAAAAATAAACTTTAAACATAATCAATGAGTTAATGAATGCTTTTTCCAGATATTTGATATCAACATAAATATCTGAAAAATAAATGGACAAAAATATAGAAAGGTTTTTGTTAAATAATTTAACTTTACATGGTTTCTGGAGTATTAAATATTTATAAAGAATGTGAAAAGATAATTACGAGTTGCAACATAAGAAATCTTTATTTTGTTGACTTACATTTTTTTTTTTTTAGTTTTATTTTTAAAATAAAACAATTTTTAATTACAATGTTCATGAAACTGCAAGTTTTATGGGTAGTGACACTGCTCTTTAGAAAGAAAAAAGTAGCCTGTTGAAAGCAAACCAGATCAAGATTATGTTAATAGAGCTCATGCACGTTTTAATCTCGTATAGCTCATTTTTTAAAAGAGTAAAGGCAATAAAAAAGATAAGAGTTCAGGTGTCGCCCTGAGAACTTCACCGTAATTTAAAATTAAGAGGAGTTTCCTCCAAAGGCGACTTAGAATGTATCATCCATAATTAATTCTCTAAAACTCTCAGGCAATCTAAATTATAAATACAATCCTCATGTAAATAATGAGTAGAAAATAAAAATATATTTATAGCAATGCTCTCCGCAGCTACAGTGTGAATTTCAATTTGATCGATATATATATATACATATATATCAATGCTTTTCTTCCTCATTTTAAGCTAAGAGTTGCAGATAGACTAAAAAAATACTGCCAAAGAAAAAATATTTTCTCGATGAGTAACAACTTCCGCAGAGTCAGCTTTCGTTGATCACCCATTCACTTTTTTTTTCCTTCTCTAGACATTCAACACTGAAGAAAGGCTCTCTCCCTTTTCATCCAACATGAAATTAGAGCCCCATCTTCCAAAAGGCGAAATGAAGTATAAAAAAAAAATCACACATCACTTCGACAAACTCACAGTTCTCATTTAAAAAAAAAAATGCATTAAATAACCACGCACCGCAAAATCACTGCGTGAACTTTACAAAGGGATTACGCGGGTGGAGAACCTAAGTCATGAATAGAATAATTAGAAGGTGAAGGTCAAAGCAAGTTTCGTTTTCAAATGATTTCAGCGAAGGTGAAACTCACGATCAAAAATTCAAGGAAAAAATAGAACAGAGAAGAGGAAAATAAGGTTTTATGTACCTTGTTCATACTGGGTGAAGTTTTTGATTAAGAATAAATTATTGCAACGCCTTAATTATTTCGGCGCGGTGCTTTCGTTATAAAAACAATCCTATCATATCTAGTGAAAAAGGAATTTCGTAATTTTTTAAAATAATCCGTTCATTCTCTGAAAAATATCTATGAAAGTAAATGAACGAATTAAAATCTTGTGTCTTTATTGTAGAAATGATTTTCATTTTTTTTTTCCCCTTACAAAAATAAATGAAAAATACGCTATACCTCACTTTGACAATTTAAACATTATAAAAAGCATTTAACTAAAAAAAAATTCAGTCTTGGATATTTTATAGTTAGTTTTTTAAAGGCAAATATATTTATATATAAACACGCAATCATTTTCATTTAACATTTCCAGATTTTTTTCATTTAAAGAAGTTAAGAAAAATGTATAATAAAACTAATTTTCTTAGAAAATGATTCTACGTAATTTATGTATTTAAAATATGATATTTCATTTGTTTTTTTAATGTAATACACAAACGGGGACGCTTTGGCTAATATTTTAATATTCAAAAGATTTGGCAATTTTTTTATTAAATTGTAGATTCAGGTGAAACAAAAAGGTGACTGCAGAGTAGAGTAGGCAGGCTTTTCTAGTTCACGAGCTACTTTTAATTTGTCTCGCGATCATCTTCAATGGCGATTGGGGTTAAACAAGAATGTTTTAGGCATGCGGATCATAAAAATTAGCATCGGCGATAACTGCAAAATATCTTGGTGGTCCACTGCTCGATCGCGGTCCCCTTAATGCACACCCCTACTGTAGAAAGGCAAACTGAGACCAAAATCATTTTTTTCTCCTTCAAAATTTAGTCGCGTCTGTTCAAAGGTTCAAATTAATGAGGGCCTGCTATTTACCAATCTTTAAGTGTATGCAATGAGATTTTTCTCTTAACATTTTCACAATATGACGATGAAACATTAGTCGTTTGACTACAGCGGCAATAATATTTCTATGGGAAACAGAATATAACAATAATTAAACAAATTTATCACCTTTAACAGCAAGGAATATTTTTTTAGAAAAAACCTTAAAGATCACCTCTAATAGTAAAGAATACTTTTTAAAAAAAAAAACTTTAAATAAAAATTTAACTCAATTTCATGCCAACGAATATTTCAGTTATTCGTAATAAACCTGCAGCTTGATGTTCCAACGAAATTCCTTAAAAGACAAAAATATAAGTAAAACTATTAAAACTAAAGTACAATAAATATCATAATTTTTTCTATAGTAAATGCCTTACCCCTTAATACTTAGTTCAACACAGTAACAGGATTTAACTGGAGAAAGGTATTCGCTCTGAACAAGTTATTCAAAACTATTCCAATTAGTGGATTAAAATATGCATTTTACGCATTCCATGTTTAATAAATAACTTCACAAATTACAATTTTGTATTACTGAATATGAGATAAAAAAAAAGAGTCAAAGAATTAAAGAACATCGCAGCGGATTACATAACACACATACATTAGCCTTGATGTTAACCATTGACCTCTAAGTCATTCTCTTCCTGCTCGCATAATCTGTCTTAGTGGTGCGCGTTTATTGATATCATTCACATAATTTAAGAAAAGCATAAAGAGGAAAATATGTGACGAAGTTAGAGAGATAATGTTTTTCAACCCATATTTCACGGCACTGAGTTCAACTTAAATTAAAAATTACAAGGTTAACATTGTATTTTTTAGTATAGCAGAGTTAGCATAGTAACAAAGTTAAAGAATATGTTTTCTTTCAATATTTGTTTTCGCAAATTAAATTTATGAAATTAAATTTGTTAAACTTTATTATAATTTTGCTTATTAGTTTCCAGTTTATTAAAATATTCTCAGGGATAATATAACTATCAATAAGAATTTATTAAACCACTTTTCACTCCAAAGTAATTAGCTTATGATTGAACAAAGTGTTGAATGAGATCACGCTATTATTTGGACATTCTTAAAGTGTGCGCTCTCATTTACGATATGTCTATTGTTGTCTGGGAATGGACCAAAGCTGCTCTACACTTTCATTATTAACTGATTTTTGCATATATTTTAATTTCAAAATGAGACTATAATTATATTTCATGACGAAGTTATGCATACATAAATTTTTTAACATGCTTTTATTATTTGAATTTATTTAAGTAACAGTATTATTTGAATTTAAGTAACAGTTGTAAGATTATTTTCATTTAACACTTTGAGCATCTGTTGGTATTTGCTTTTAGGTAAGATTTTTTTAAAGAAATTAAAGCATCACTCGCATGTCCCAAGACAAGGAAACGTGAGAAAAATTTGCAAGCACTAATCCAGAATTACGTAATTGCAAAAACCAGAAATGCAAAATCTACTTGTAGTTGTTTAGTAATGACTAAGTTCAAACCTGAGACTGTTCTCTTCCAAGAGAACGCTCCTACAAGCTCGCTGTGAACTCTAAAAAAATTAAAATTTACATTCATTAATTTTAAAAAAATTAAAAATTCGAATAAATTAAGGAAATTTCCCAAAAAATTTTATTTGAATTGGTGTTTCTGGTGCATAATTACTTTTGAGAATTTTGTTTCAAAGTGAATAGACAGATACAGTTGCCAGAATAAGTCTATGTACAAACGCGCAGTAAACATTCTAGAGAGAATAAAAGTATATTATACTGTCAACATTAATTCAATATTTATTTTAAGTATTTCTTCAATAATTCTTTAAATATCAGTAAAAATTTAAGAAAGACAAAATACATTTTTTCAAATTAATAATAATTAAAAGTTACATAAAAAAAGCAGTCTGAAAAAATTTTCCATACAGATGAGAAAAATCTTTAAAAAATAGCTTCCATGGACTTTCAATGGAACTTTAATATTGATTGGAAAACCTTTATATGTCTAAGAATCTTTTACAATCGTGTAAGCAAAGAATGAACTAGTTTTGCGGTTCCCACCGATGAAATATATTATATATATATATATATATATATATATATATATATATATATATATATTATTCCATTCCATCATAATCACTCTTTTCACCATATCTTTCGATGGTATGTTATGTTGCCGAATCTTGGGAGTCCGATAAATGTTCGATGGGGGTAAGTCTGGCGATTGTGAAAGAACATGCAATAGATTTTTGTATTGTACAACAGCCAGAGCTTTACGTTATGCGCAGTGTGTTTTGGATCTTTGTCTAGTTGACACCAAAAGTAACCACTAAGGTTCAAATCTTGTGCACTCTGCTTCAAATTTTCCTTTCATATATTTAGAAATCCCATATGATCGAATGTAGAGTCTATAAAAGTAATCAACTTACTCCAATTGCTCCCATGCACCCTCAAATCATTACGCCAGCTCCAACATGTTTAACTGAAGACACAAGATTTTGCTTCTCAAAAGTTGTACTTTTGTTTTCCCCACGCCACTTTATGTCCTTTGATGCCAAATATGCAAAACTTGCTATCATCAGGGAATATTACTTTTTCCAAAACTCAAAAGATTTATTTACATATGCGGTGGAAAAATTTAATTTGCTTATTGACAATTGAAATATATTAGGCTTTCTACGAGGTACATGGCCATGATAGGCAGGTTTTTTCAGAATTTTTCATATTGTATCATCATAAAGAGAATTTTTAAACCTTTCTCTAACCATCAATTACTATTTGAGATGCAGTTATCTTTGGATCTAAGCGTACGGATTCAGGATGTATCTCTTTTTCTTGTTAAGTTAGCTTAGAAGGACGGCCACTTCGAGGCATTGAAATAACAGATTTCGATGACTTGTAATTATTAATCGCTGTCTGGACAGAAGAATGAGTTCTTCCATCTTGCCAATTGCTCGAAGAATTTTACATTCATTCCTTAGTCTTAAGATAATTTTCCTTTCGCCTGGAACAATCTCTTTTCTTTTAGACAATCCATTTTAAGTCTACTTGTTTGCAAGTACTAATGTATCATGTCAACGATAGAAAGTTTTTTATTCTATTTGTTGTATTCCAACCAGAGTTAAAATTAATAAGTAGTAAAAAAATGCAGACAATATTTATTTTATACAAGCTAACGGAGGGTAAAAAATGAAGGTTAATTTCCAAATACCTATAATTTGTAACTGTACGCAAACTCTCTCCGATAACTTCTTAATTATTGTTGTTATTACTTTGAAACAATGTGCGTTATCTTTCTGAACTGTTGAATCAATGGCTAAAAGACAAACGTTTGGCTCCCAACCAGAACTCCATAGGAAGTTGATAACAAAATTTTCCAAAGAATAATATTTATAAAAATTAACTTGTTATAAGAAAACTATTATCAAAAATAAAATTTGTAAACTTTATTAATTTTACTAACCCCTATGCATGTATACCAATTAACGTATAATTAATATTTCAAAAGAAAACAATTAAATATTTTAAAAAACTGCTAATTTTAAATGTCAAGTATATACAACATTTAATATTCCTTTATAATAATACAAAAATACATATTTGTTGCCTCGCAAGTTACCGGAAAATTTAGTTAATTCTTAAGAAAATACATTAAACACACAAATTCTTTATAAGGGTTGCATTTGAGTCTGAGAATATTACAAAACGCGAAACATTTATACCTTTCGCAAAAAAATTCACAGCCTCATTTTAAATCTAATAGTCTTGTAAGTGAAAAAAAATAATTTAAAAGACAATAAAGGACAAAATGCAATTCTCGTGAAAATTTAAAAATATTCCGACTTTATACCCTGTGAGAAAAACAATTAAATCATCAAACGACGAGACAGTGGGAAAGCTTTTATCAGCCTTGACTGCACTGCACTACTATACTGCCGGAATCAATAAACTGGGTAGCGTGTGACAACACTCTTATCAAGGCTACGCTCGCATAGAATCGATCTTTTCATGAGTTATTCTACCACAATGACAAACTGGAAAATCCTTTATTTGCATTACCTGATGTTTCATATAGAAAATTCTCCTGAACAATGAATATGTGAATGTAAAATATCTACAAATTATTGCCAAAAATAAAAATTTACGTTCTACTTGCGAAAAATTTGAAGTCTTCCAATAGTTATCAATTATTTTAAATTAGCCGAAATTCGAAATTCCCACAAGCTTTATTGTATATTTAAAGGAATTTAATGTATTCTATTAAACGGGTGTAAGTTGAACTGCGTAGCACTATTAATTTATCTGAAAAATAACTAATCTTAATTTTATAAATTAATTCGTATTTTCCAATCAAAAGTAGCAATGCTAAAGCATTTTTAAAAAAAATCAAGTAATAAATGAGTAGACTAACGTGAAAAAAGAATGAAATGTAGCTAACATATAGCCTATAAATTAATCGATGTCGTACTTCAGAATTTTAATATCCAAAAACCAATTAATAAAGAAGTATCCCAATTAAAGATATATAAATATGAAACATAAACTTACTATATCTTATTTTTCGACATCTCATGTTTTGTTACCGTATACACTTCACTAATTTACATACCCCACTATTCTCAAGCGTTTCATAATTAAAATCTCGGTAATCCGACGTTACTACCTTGAAACCTCAGATTACAAGTATATACATTTTTTAAGAAAAATGAAACTCTTGATAGTTAAATAAGCAAGAAACGAAGACTATTTTTTTAAATACAAGATATCTGTAGATTAGTTTCAAAATGACAGGAAATAAAGGAAGCTGAATCCACAAAAAATAAGATTACCAAGATGTCTGTGCCGTCACATTTCCTTGAGGTATTATGTTATTCTCACACTGAATAAATGGGATCGGTTGAACCAACAAACTTAAAAGAGTTATTAAGCAACATAAGTAGTTCTGAGAAAATAGTTGATTAACATGAAGCTCTTGAACACGGCTTTGAACTTAATAAAGTAGCAATGAAGTTATAACAAATGGCATATATTAGGTTGGGGAAAAAGAAATCCATTATTTTTACGTGAACTTTTTGTAACTTCTTTCAGATTCGCTTTGTAAAAAGGTTTAAAACAGTTTTCATGTAGATTTTTAGGTCTTGTGTGAAGCTACGACTGCTGACATGCTGTCAAGTTTGATAATTTTTGATATTTTATAGACATTTTCGACGATGTTGTATCCATGCGAGGTGCATCTTTAGCATCCAAATACCCAAACGGAATCGACGAAACCATAATTGTGCGTAACTGGTTGTTACAGTCATATATAGGACGATAAACACCTTTCACAATTTTAGCCACCTGGTTAGCATTTTCGCCATTCTAAAAGAAAAATTGAAATGTATCGAATTTTCTGTTTGTTGTCTTCTATTTTTAAAACCTTGTTCTCATAACTGAATTAATCAAACAAAAAAACCGCAAGAGAATATTTTAGTGTCAAATGTCACCTTTCCAATGAGCATAAATTTGAAATTGTTTGATAGATACCTCACGAGATAGCGATCACTACAGACGTCTACCGAAAAAATAATGGATAACTTTTTCCCCAACCTAATATATGATATTTTGTAAAAAAGCAAAGAAAGGAAAATTCAAAAAATAACACATTTACTTTAGAGATAGAACATTTCATTTCAAATTAGGCATTCTTAGAAAGTGTTAGAAGCAAAATATTTTTATAAAGAATAGCAATTTTATCTAACAATGACATCTTTAAATTTAACATTTCAGTATTCCACAATTTAAGAATATCAAATTTTTAATAAAAAAGGAAAAATATTCTAACATATAAATACAAAAATATCATTATTTTAGTAAATGAAATATAATTTTAGTCCATAAAATAAAAATAATAAGATATAAACTTGAGAAGCATATATTTTCACAATAAATTTTAAAAAAATTAACTCATTTCAAATTCAGTAATAAAAGTTTTAAATTATATTAAAGTTTTCTGACTTTTCAAATATTTTAAACTGTTTTAAATTTTTAACAACAATCATAGAAAATTACAGGTTATGCACTTACATTTTATGAATGAAAATTCATAATTAGTATTTTCTCAACATGTTGATCAAACGGAAACATCCAGATATTTCTCTGTAGGAATCTAATAAAAACTGACGTAGATTGTCCTATTCTAGGACTTGCCAGCACAAGTGTTAACATTATTAGTTAACCATAGTCCAAAACTGAAAAGTATTGGTTATGGTGATACTCTTAATCTACTAAGCGAAGCTTACTACTTAACTACTCTTAATCTTAATCAACTTAATTTTATGAAAATCCATCTACATCATTATGTAAGTCAAAAGTTAATTTGGAAATATTACTTTTGTAACTCAAAAATATTCAACACAAGAGAAAAATGGCAAAGTTTTATACTTTTATTTAAAAAAAATTATTTAAAAACATTTTAAGTTAGTATTTAAGTAAAACAAAAATAATAAAGCTAACAATTATATGTAAAGTTATTATTATTGTCTTGTGCCAATTTGTTAAAATAAGAATATATATTATATATCAACGAACAATAATTCTTCTATTGTCATGACAGCATGGGCCAAGGGCTTCTCGAGAATGCATTTTCATATCATTCTTACAAATATGAATAGTTTTAAATAAAAACAAATTACATTTTAACTATAAAAATAATTATATGATCTAATATAACCACAGGTTTCTAATCTGAAGTATATTTTTAAAAGAATGGTTACATATTCCGTAACATAAATATTCAACAATATGCAATTAATAATAATAATCTGTAACTTTTAATGAATATTTGCAACAAATATTAATATTTTCTATCAATAAATACAGCAAGAAAATGATATAAAATTGCTGTTTTACTCTCAAGAATGTTTGCAATGCAGTTACAACTGTTAAATATTGTCAATAGACAACACTTTAAAAATTATTTCTGATATTAAAATTTTTTAAAATGGTATATATACTGAAGAATCTCAAGCAAAATGTCAGGAGTAAATATTACAGGAATAACAGTGAATTTTTGACCAAGGGATATCAATGGCATAAGAATACTACTAAAATAAAGTTTATACAAGTAGAGAAACAAATTTATATAATTTATAAAATTTATATGAAATTTATACAATATTCTCAATTAAATGAAAGCAAAAGAAAATAACAAATATAAAACAATAATAAAATAACTTGAAAACAAAATTTGCATTAATTAAATGATAAAATATGTCAAAATTTTAATTATCATGTTTCTTGTGCAAGATGATATATATTTCTCATCTATCATTGAACTATCAATGTCTAATATAAACTGTCAGAAATAATATAAAGAGAATGAAATAATATAGAATTCAAATATTTCTCAGCCATTCATTTTATGCAACACATTTTGCAATAAATACCAAATAAATTTGCAGATAATAATGCCACTTAGATAAAAACTCCTTATAGGAACTTTTCTATACCATAGATTGAAAACAAATCAACAGTGAAAATATTTAATGGCAGCAAATGATAATATAATCTACAATTGCTTGGAGCCACGTCAAACCAAAATTCATCACAATTCTTATAAACAATCTACATATTTAAAAGATAAAAGTTAAAGCAGATATGTTTATTATGCAATCCAACAAAAAATAAAGATGTCCAATCCTGTTAAAATATATTTCACATTGTAAAGCACAAGGAGAAAACAAATTGAAATTTGTTTCATTAAAAAATTGATAACTAATATTACTGAGAATCATTTTTCTTCCATGTACATCCACGTTAATGTTGCCATATAACAGCTTTACCAAACTACACAATTTTATCTTATAATTCTGACATCTTAATACTGCAATTGCAGAAGAGAAATCGCAATTTTATATCATGGGAAGGGGAAATTTTTATAGCTAAATTTAAAATTGCAATATTTTCTAAGATTACAAAATTTACATATTTCTTATCAATTTTTAAATTGCATTCTAACTTGATATTTAATTATAATATATATAATCTGCCTACAATTCTTAATTTTCAGAAAGATGATTACAATTAATTGCATATTGCAAAATCAAATACTATTAGGTCTTGTTTATAATAACGTCATCAATATTAAGCATATGTAAGTAAAAAACAATATTTTTTTCATGGGAATATTTATTCATATATTAATTTCTGACATAAATAATTTAGGTTTTGTACATACAATATTGACCATATTCAGTTTCATAATATATATAATAATGCAGTTAGTTAATGGTTTAACAAAACAAAAATTAATGATAAAGATAGAAAAATAATACATAAAAAACTAAAATTTAGACCTCTGTCATTACAGGAGTTATATAAAATTACACATTTTATATAAATACACAGAGTATGTGAAACAAAAATATATTTTACTGTTTAGTACAGTTAAAATCATAACATATTTTGGAAGTATCCTGGTTTTACAAACTAAATTCCTTTCTTAACAAAAATGATCAAGTTCTTTTCTAACATCAAAAAATCCCTCTGAATGATGTGAATAACATCAGAACTTATATTCATAATTTAACTTCAAGAACAATTGATTTTAGGTTGTATAAAATTAACAGTAATATATCCCAAAATATTTATACGAATTATTATTGTCTGCATGAACAACTTTTGCTTCTCATTTTCATAACAAATATATGAACTATTCTCTAGATAAAATGTACATATATATTTTATCAAATTAAAAAAATAGGGATGCAATATATTAAAACAAATATATAAAGCATTAAATTTTTATTTTGAATATATAAGAGAACACATTCAATCACAAAAGAAACAAAAATAAAAACCTATTATACATTTATTTTCATTAATATAATATAAAAGTACATATAAATTCCTTCCTACATTTTTCTCAATTAATTTCTCTTCATTAATTTCATGAACAATACTATTTTCTAAAGTAAAATAAAATAATCGCTTCAGCAATCTAAGAAGAAAATTAAAAACCACTGAGATCATTTCGCAATTCAACCGCAATCAAAAATTCCTGTTACTGTTATTTTAAAAAAATATTTTTAAAAAATATAGAATTATTTAGAATGGATAAACAAAACTTTATTTCAATTCTCATATTACTTTTAAAAAAGAATCATCCATAATATGTGTTTTATTTTCATATTACATAAACATGATTTTTCATAGCAGACGAAAGGATGAATTCTTTCTCGAGATCAAAGAGAACTTGATTTGTAAACAAAAAAAAAAAAAAAAAAAGAAAATATGCTCTGGTGATCGGTTAACATTTAATTTTATTAAAATAACTGTTTCGAAGAAAATATAACTAAAGTTTGTTTGAGAGAGTGAATGAAGATATAGATCAAAACACTGCTTAATATCTCCGATCTTACTGTGACTAATTTTGGAAAAGGGACGGTCGGTATACGAAGGAATCCCCCCGTACAAATGTCACTTCCTTTCGGTCTTTAACCCTAACGGCGTAAAGAGAACATTACACTTACCTGCAATTTTAAGAACAGCTCGATCAGCTGGATCAAGCTGTAAAATACTCAAAGGTTTATCTTTGGCCCATTCCGATAAACTTTGACTGAAATCCATCACTTCTCGCACATGGAGCAAAGAGGAGCCGGTTTAGAAACAACTCATCCTGCAACCGATGTTGCCAGAGCTACGAACTATTCTATTTTGGTACTCCATTAAGCCTAACAAAATAGTCCGGAGCTAGATGTCTTAGCGCAGTCTCAGTTGATAGAATGTTTCTCTCATTCATCGCCAAAAGTTGCGCCAAATAGTTAAATATACTTTCGAAAAAATATAAATCCTAAGGGGATAGAAAGATGGAAAACTTCTCTGTTTATTTAACCTTCTCGTTTCCTTTTCTTACAGACTGTTGCGATTCCAATATTTGAATTTTCCCCACCTTTTAAACTAATTTTTCATTATTTATTCCTTCAGATTCTTAAGCATTTGCACTCAAATTTGATTTATAATAACGTAAAATATGAAGATAATGCTTTAAGGTATCGTTTATCTTTCATAAATATAACTTGTAAGAATACCTTTTTAAATTCATTGATAGGAAATACAAATGCCATATAATTTATTTCAATAAAGGTAGAATATTTGAAAGGAACAATATGAAAAGAGAATTAATGATCAACATATTGTGTTAGATTCTGACAAAAAGCTTTATTGTAATTAGAAAAAACAAACATTAAAAACAAGTATTTATGACAGATGAACGAATAAAAAATAATAGTATTTTTACAGAAGCAATTCAATTCCAATGAAAATAACTAAATAGAAATATTATGCGAATTAATTTTGAATTTAACATCTGATGAAATGCGCATGCGAATTAATTAATATTATTATAAATAATAATTTCATCATAAATTTTATAAGAAAAATCGATAACAAAATAGATTTTATTCTTAGGAAATTATATATATATAATTTGGCCTTGGAATTATATATATATA
>JAPDSC010020712.1:213652-317764 GCA_026290005.1 Latrodectus geometricus | reverse complement strand
ATCTTCAATGTATATAAAAGAATTTATATTAATATTTTAACATTTGAGTGTTAATTTAAACATAAAATAGAATATTTTACATAAGTCCCAATGTAATGTTTTTAAAATATCGATACAATTTGACATAATTATAAAGCAACTTAATTTTTTAAGAAAATTCTGAGAAACATGAATATAAATCAGGATAAATAAAGTCAGAAAACTATCATTATTTAATAATATATATCAGTTTAAATTTTAAAAAAAACAAACATTTTAAATTTCAATAAAATAAATGAAATCAATACCACACACACACAAAATTATACTGACATCTGACATTTTTATTTGATTTTAACCTTGACTAGTATACAGAAATTTCTCCATGATTTGACATCATATCTAGAAATCACGGAGAGATATTATAACCTGCATTTTTCATCTTTATTCTAAAATTTAATGAAGTTTTTTAGAAGAAAGTTTGTATGTAAAATCTCAAAATTTGATTATTACAAGTGAATTCTTTATTAACAAGAGAAGTGAGTGTAAAAATAAATGGTTCATAATCATGACTCATATTTTGAAATGGGAAATAAATGAAAATATTCGGGAAAAAAATATATATTATGCTTGAACAGTAGATTAGAATTTTTATTTTAATCTCAAGACACAAGAAAAAGTTTTGTTCCCCAAATCAATGATGATTTGAACTTGCTTTGCTGCTTCTGAGAATATCTAAAACTTTCCTTGAATCTAGAAGAATTTGAGTTACAAACATTTAAAAAAACCACTTCTATCTTCAATATATCTGACCTTTTGTTAGTTTATTTTCTGATGGGAAAAATTGAACATTGTCTAGCCCTATTAAATTCAACTAATCCGTCAAATAAAATATGCTATATCATAATTTGAGAGGATTTTTCGATCACTGTAAGAATTAGCTCACTTCTATCTGCTAAAAGAATAAATTCCAAATTCTTGTATAATCAAGTTAGTACCATATGGTGATACAATCGAGACAAAAATTATTTTTTCCTACATGATAAAGCTCTTATTTTTGCATAAAGTTTTACAGAAGAATTAGTTTCAACAACGAAGTATTTTTTTGTTATTATGTTATTCTCCTAACTTAAATCTATTGTAAAATTTGTCTTATACTTGCAAAACATTTTCGGGATTGTGAATGTTGATTCACTGGCTTTAAATAGCTAAAATATGCTATTATAGCTATTCTGGAATAAATAAATTCCTTGTGACTCTTTTCAAAACTTCTTTGGTTCGATGCTAATCGAATACTTCCTGTAATACATAATCAAGATTTTTTTCAACGAATGTTAATAGAATTAATATTTCTAAATAGTTTTCATTGTAAAGTATAAATATTGTGTATAAGGGCTTTTGTAGTATTCTAATATACATTTTATATTTATCATAAAGTGCGTATATGGCTTTCAAGTTTACATTTCATTTTTTTCGTGAATGCAAGTGTATTGATGTTCATGTCATAATTTATTTCCCTGCTATTCAAAATTTCGATAACAATTAGATGGTTATTATTTTGTCCAGCACTGCAACTCTATGAAAACTACTCATTGAGATGGCAACATTCTTTCTTATAATAATAAAATTACATTATCTCATTAAATTTAAATATTTTAATATAAACTAAAATATTTTAATATCTTATATATTATAGCTTTTAATAGCTTAGAAATTAACTTCCAATATATTGAACTGCTATTTTGCATCCACGAACTGTAATCTATAAAATAGTAAATAATCAGTTTTTTTTTATTAAAACCTCCTTTTTTATTAAAACTTTTCTCTAATTAAAATTTTTTAATTAATTAAAAATACATTTGTCACATTATGCTGTTAACATATATTAACCATTATAAACTGAAAATATGTAAAACACCTATTTTCTTTGTTCGAAACAGCCCTATTTAACTTGCATCATGCAATATAGTGATATTTCCAAAGTGTTTGCAAGTGTTACATAGTTTCATATTTTAAAATTTGAAAATATTTATAGATCTTCAAGAAAAGAAATTCTGGGAGTTAGAACACTCTTTTACTTTGGTATGGATACTTAAAGTTTTTATTGAAGAGGATTTCTATTAAAAATTTACTGTAGCAAAATGTTGTGTGGCAAAAATTTTAACTTATATTGAATTCTTAGAGAATTGAACATTTGTTGTGATTTAATATTTATTGTGTAAAAAAGGAAAATTAAAAAATTATAAAAAATTACTCAGTAGTCATCTATAAATGAAGTTTTAATCTTATGCTTAATTTACAAAATTGTCCAATTTACAAATAAAGTTTGTGAAATAAAACCAAGTATGTTCTGAAAGAATAGGAATGTGTCACGACGTTTTGTGAGAGTTTAAATTCGAAAAGTGGTACTGTCGGTTAAATGTTTCTTGCACGAAAATATTTTCGGTAAATCTCTACTTAGATCATATAATTAGTTTAAAAGTTTGTTAAAACAAAAATGTTTCAGAAGTAAAATATCTCAGAAATCTCATTTCTACATCTTATATTTTGTTCTTAATTTTCATACTATTGAACTATATGTTTCCCTATTTTGTCTTTTTCATCGTATGATATAATTCTCACCTAGAAGAAAATTTTGTACACATCAAAATAATTAATCTCTAATATATGCCTAGGCATTATGCAGAGATTCATTAGAAACAAAAATAAGGAATTTACTGAATAATACGACATTACGATTTTTAAACATGTAAATCTAAATTTAAAAAAAAAAAAAAAAAAAAAAAAAAAAATCATTATATTTATAAATAAAAATGTACATACAAATAAAGAGTTCATACAAATAAAAATATTTCATGCACATCATAATATTAATGAACAAAAGTAATAAATATTATTACAATTACAGTGAAAAATTAAGAATAGATGACCTAGGGCTTGAGCGGCCACCAAGCGCGTCGGCAGGTGGTGGATAGCCGGACGTCCTTAGTGGGATGGTTTCGAATAAATAATAAGAAGCCACGAACCAACTCCCGTAACCCTGGTGTTATGAAACCCCTGCCTAGGGTGAGTGGCACTGCCGATACAGTGTCTTAACGGAGCCTCTAGGGGCCTGGCGAACCTCTAGAGTATTTTACCTTGCCCAGCATCTTAGGCAATACTGGGTTGACTCTTATTTTCTTGATAATTTACTTTCGGGTGTTCTGGCAGAAAAAAAGTTTGTTCTTTCTGACTCTGAGGTCGGAGATACTAATGTTACTGCTTTTGCAGGTGCAACTCCTGAGGTAGACCTGTCTTCGGTAGACAAGGAAATCCAGGGGCAGATAATCAAGGGAGTAGAAATGGATCCCACCAACAAGGAGATAGAAATGATCTCCAACTTGTCTTCTACATCTAGAGAGAATCATGAGGTTATTAGTAGCATGACTGCCTCTCTAGATAAAATAAATATAAAGAAGAACAGGCTTTCTGGTGCTCAAAGAAAGAAGCTTGTTAAAGAAAGGAAGATCGCTAATGGTATTTGGGTTGAAAAACCAAAGGGCAGAGGCGAAAACAGATAAAATACCAATATGGAGCAGAGCACAGCGTCGAAGATTTTTAAGATGGCCAGGCCTGGAGGTGAAACCTACCGGAGAGTTCTCACGGCAGTCTACAGGCTGTGATTCCTGAAAGACATCCGGACAAACGTCTATCTGAAGACTAGGCTGTAGACCTGGAACTTCCCATTACGGAGAAAATAGGAAGGAATGATGAGGGCTTTGTCCCCACCTATCTTGCAAGCTGGAGTCCGGGGCTCTTATTATCATTGGTGCAGATCTGGGGAGCTCTAAGCGGCTGGAACAGACTGTCAATGATAAAAGCCCCTGACAGAAGCTATATCTTTTGATGGGTGAGGCAAGGAAACTTGTCAGAACCACCAAAATCATTGCTAAACTCCCAAAAGTTTGTATTAAACTAGATCCTAATGGGATCCTAATGAAGAAAATTGAGCACAAAATGGTGGATTGACTTCAACTGAGTGGAATGCTCTGCACAGGAAGAATGACTCATCAAGACAGACAATCGTTTTTAGTGTGCTGGACGGGGCTATGCTTGGTAGAAGAAGCTATAAATTTTTATTTCGGAATTCACCAAGTGCAAGCCAAAGTCCTTGACAAAGTACCCAAAGGTGATGACGATGAAGGCTTTTCAGGCTAACCTTCATCACAGTAGAAGTGGTACTTCTAAACTCTGCAGGAAATTTCTTCCATTGGGCTTTAACTTGTCATTAATTCAGGAACTCTTGTTAGTCAAGGGTAGAGTAAATGGCCTTAAAGGTACTAAAGATAAGTTGATCTTTAATCTTAATAATATTGCTAGAACCTGTATACTTGTAGATAATGATATCGAGGTTTTACCTCTTTTTGAATTTATCAATAGAGATTTAACAGCTGTGAAGATTAGACTCGACTTAAGAGGTAGCATCCGAGAACTTGTAATTGCCTCTGTCTACCTTCCCTATGAAGAAAAATCTCCACCTAATGAAACTCTGCATAAACTTTTGCAGTTTGCACGAAGAACAGCTTGCAGGCGATCCTTTGATTAGACTACAATGCTCACAATGTTGTCTGGGAAAGCACAGACACAAACAAAAGAGGTGTTTGTCTTTTAGAATTTATTGTGAATTATAATTTAGATATTCTAAATAATGACCGGACTTTTATTACTTCTAATAGAGCTGAAATAATTGACATTACTGTTGCAACTAGATTCATCAGTAATAATATTAAAAACTGGCATGTTGATGGTGAGCCATCTGGCTCAGACCATCAAAACAACCATTTCGATATAATCTCTAATATGAGCATTGACCGTAGATTCAGGGACCCCAGACGGACTAGCTGGAAAAAGTTTCAGGAGAAACTTATTGGGACTGACTCTGCTGGGATCAAGGCCTATTAGAGATAATTACGATCTAAAAATTACAGCAGAACGTCTTCAAGTGAATATTCTTAATTCCTTTTACAACAATTGCCCTGTTCACAACAGGAGAGCTAATCCCCAATGTGTTTGGTGGAATGACTCTCTAGCGGCTGAAAAGGCAAATGTTAGAAATCTCTTTAACAGAGCAAAAAAGCATGGTGAATGGGATAATTACAGAATGTCTCTCCCCAATTACAACAAGAATGTTAGAAGGTGCAAAATTAACTCCTGGAGGAAGTTCTGTGAAGAGGTAGATTCCGTCTCTGAGGGGGATAGACTCCAGCGTATCCTTAGAAGGGGAGAACCAAACCTGGTTGGCACCTTAAAGGATGAGGATGGAAGTTTTGCTAACACTGGAAAAGCGGTTATGGAAATTATGACCAAAACTCACTTTCCAGGAGCTAGGGATATTGATGGCAATGATGGTCAGCACCATATTGGCTCTTTAATCAGAGTCGATAGGAGTCATTGGCCCTATGTCAAGGATATCCTCAATTATAATAACGTTAGGTGGGCTATTTCCACCTTCAAGCCTCTGAAGAATCCTGGCCCTGATGGAATTATGATCACCACGATCGAGAAGGCTGAAGAGTTAATCATCCCTGTGCTCCTAGAGTATATAGAAATAGCCTTGCTATGGGGTGCATCCCGAAAACTTGGCAGAAGACTAGGATTGTTTTCATTCCTAACCCGTGAAAGGAATTGTATGGCTAGGCTAAGTCCTTCAGACCAATTAGTTTATCCTCTTTTCTCTTAAAAATTTTGGAGAAAATTATTGTTAGGATTCCTTGGGATTACTTGAAAAGTAATTGTCCCTTGCATGACCTACAATTCGCCTATCAGCCAGGCAAATCTACGGAGGCGGCTTTACATCAGCTTGTGTCCAAGATTGAAGACTCTCTGGATAGGAAGGAAATAGTTTTGGCTTCTTTCCTAGACATTCAGGGAGCTTTTGATAATACCTCACATCTATCCATAGTTAATGCTCTACGAGCTACAGAAATCAACGACATTTTGGTTAAATGGGTTGAGACCCTACTTATGGATAGAATTATTCAACTGAACATCTTTGATGAATCACTTGAGAAAAAGACTACAAGAGGCTGTCCACAAGGAGGTGTTTTATCACCATTAATTTGAAACCTAGTTGTAAACAGCCTAATCAAATATCTCAATGATATGGGTTACTATACACAAGGTTATGCTGATGACTTTGTCATTCTCGTCCTTGGTAAAGAATTTAATATTACTCAGTTAATGCAGAATGTCTTAACTTATGTAAGTAAGTGGTGTTTAGAACGGAATCTGATGGTTAGTCCTCCGAAGACCAATTTTATACCTTTTACAAACAAAAGGAAATGTGTGGGTTTTACCATCCCTAAGCTCTTTGGTGTATCTATCAATGTTGCTACTGAGGTGAAGTATTTAGGCTTATTTCTTGACCAAAAACTCACCTAGAATAAGCATATTGATTACAAGATCCACCAAGCCAAGGAATGTATTATGATATGTAGAAGAAGACTTGGTAAAAACTGGGGTCTTCAACCAAAACTGATGTTTTGGATGTACACTGCTGTTATCAGACCTATATTACGTATGCCTCCATTGTCTGGGGGTGTAAGGTGGAACATAAAATTTTGAAAGACAAGCTAGGAAGTCTGCAAAGACTGGCCTCCCCGTGTATCAAAGGAGCTGTTTCCTCTGCACCCTCTTGAGCTTTGGAGATCATTTTAGATCTGACACTTTTGGACATATTTTTTTCTTCATATGCAGCACTGCTAGAATGACTACATATAGAATGATGCTACAAAAGCAATGGTATGACAAGCCTTTGTCTAAAGGTCACACCAATATTACCAAGAAAATAAAAGACTTTATTCTTATGATACCTTCTGACACCATGGAGAAGACCTACGTGTTTGACTGACCTTTTGAGGTTTCTCTACCAACCAGGGATGAATGGATTGAGAAGACGATAAATCTGGATACCAATGTTCTCGTCTGGTTTACTGACGGTTCTAAGAAAAATAACTTCTCTGGACTCGGAGTGCATGGTGTATCGCCTAGGGTTAATCACTTTAAGGGCTTTGGAAGGTATGCCATTGCCTTCCAAGCTGAAGTTCTTGATCTTATTGACTGTCTTTTGCTAAATACTGGAAAAGGCTACCATGGCAAGCGGATTCTGATCTTTAGTCACAGTCAAGTGGCCTTAAAGGCTCTTAATTCATTCCAAGTTAGATCTAGGATTATCCTGAAATGTAGAATCTTTATCAGGGAACTGGCAACCAATAATAAGGTTTCCCTTTTTTGGGTGCCAGGACACATGGGAATTAAGGATTATGAAAAGGTGGATGAACTGGCAAATCAGGGTTCGTCTTCTAACCGTATTGGAGTGAAACCTTTTTGTGGTATCGAATTGAAGACCATTAAAGGCATTCTTCTCAAATGGGAAAAGCTGAAGATGAATAAAACTTGGTTTAACTCTTCCGATCAAAAACATGCCAAAAGTATGATCACTGGATCATTTGCTAATGTAGCCTCTGAAATTCTTATCTGTTCTAGAGTGAAGATACGTACCATTGTAGGCTTCATTACTGGTCACTATTATTTCAGGAAGCACCTCCATACTATGGGACTGGTTCAAGACCCTAAATGTAGAAAATGTCACAAGGATGAAGAATCGGCGCATCACATCATTTTTGACTGTGGTGCCCTAGCCTCTGTTCGGTTTAATACTTTAAAAATCATCAATGCTAAAGACTTGTACTTTAGTTCCAGTAAGGGTCTGTCTGACTTTATTAATAAAGTGGGCGACCCAATTCATTGGAACTAGGTTAAATTGGGCTTGTGGCTTTGGCACAAAATGCCACAGAGCAGAGGTGCCCAGTTCCACCTAAACCCAACTAGAAGGAGAACAGATGACAATAGTATTTTTTTTTTATCATGGGAATTTTATTATGAGAAATAAATTCAATGCACGTAATATTTGCAAAATTCAAAATTGTATTCTGATCTGTGAGGTAATAATTTTTATATCATTTACAGCCGGGATTGAATGTCGTTTATATTTTTATATAAACGTTCCTGAAATATTTTATTTCCTGAAAAAAGTAATATTTTCAGGAAATTCCTGAAGATGACCTTGAAAAATTATAGGAATAGTTCATTACATTAAAAAATTTGAGATTGAACTTTAATGCAATTTTAATTAAAAGAATTCTATCTTCTATTTTTAAATAACATGTTACCGTATGTATTTGTAGTCATCATAATTCATAATTTAATTAAATTTACATTACAACACATAAAATAGCATTATCTTTCTTTAAAGGTCAAATTTAAATCAGCAATTTAATTTTCATCTCATAATTCGTTTTACTTCTCCTTTTGGCACTTTCTTTTTGGGGAATTATTTTTTAGAGCAGATAAGACCGTTGAGATATTTTTTTCTTTGATTTAATTCTTTCAAAACAATTAATCAAACAAATTCTGTTTTTGCATAACAGCTTTCTATATGTGTATATATAATAAATATTCCCTTATCAATATTTTTGCCAAACCTTTTATTATATATAGCTGATGTGATTTACAAAGAAATCTCTCTGTCTGTCTGTCTGTCTGTCTCTCTCTCTCTCTCTCAGAGGAAGATAGACAACTTTTCAAGCTGTCCGAAACAAAAATCATTAATTGTTGTTATAATAACAGAAATAATTTTAATAATTGATTAAACAAAAAATAATGTTAAATACATTGTAATTTTGTGTTATAATTATTTTTATTTACTAACTGAGCAATCAGAAATTTCAAGAACTTATTTGAATTTGTTTCATGAAGTGCAATTAGTTATAGCAAATTTTAGCAGATTCATCTTATGGTAATGTTTTCTAAAACTTTAGCTTTTTTTTTTTTTATTCAGTTAACAGAGTGATTTTTTGTTGAAATTCATTAACTGTTTTCAAGCTTAAGTAATTTGGTATATTTCATAGTTCATTGAAATTTAACTGTTGAGCAATTATTTTCTAAAAGTGCATAGTCATATAATTCAGGCAAAATTTAGCTATTAATAAACATTCAATTAAGTTAAAAAGTCAATATATTGTTTATTTGAATGTTTCTTTTCATACAAATTTGTTTTTATCTTATATTTGATTATAATTCAGTTCCAAAATTTTGTACCAAAATATATGCTTTGAAACGATAATTAATAAGTGTATTTGTACATGTAATTTTACCCTGTAATTGAATTTAAATTTGGCATATTTTTTAGTTATAGTAAATTATATTCGGGGCTATATTTATTTAAAATCTAGATCTTTGATCCTTGAAAATATTCAGCACTTAAGCATTTAATAGGCTATTACCTTATAACCATCAATGTTTATTCCATGAGAAAATTTTCTTTTCAATATCTCTTTTGTTCTTTAATTAAAATATTTCTTTAACTTTTGCTCCAACTATACCTTCCAAAATACTTCTTCAAGTTTTGTTAAAATCAAATCCAAAAAATATTTATTTTTATCTTATTTTTATAAATTTAAATCGAACTTTCGAGAAACGTAAATTACAATAAATGGCTTACAACATACGTTCTTCGATATTAATTATAATCTATTAATATCAGCTGTATTTATTTATGGTAGCTCTTTTTTCACTCATTTTTAGCAAACAATTTTGTGTTGGCTAATATTTATCAATTTAAAAATAAATTTTAAATTGATTAGCTTGAAACATGGGCATTAGAAAGGTTCGATTTTTCAAATTTTAAATCTTTTACAGAATCCAAGGTATTTCCGGATTCAGTGATAAGAGTTACATAAATTTTTAAAATTTTTCTTTTCTGTATGCATAGTGTTCGGAAAGCTCACGAGCGACGATATATGTGGTTAATTATTTGTTATATACTTCCATGTGGAAAATGCTTCATATTAGAACATTTTTATCTTGTAGTTGTTTTAAATCAGAGAATGCAATTTTTTTAAAATAAATATGAAATCTAGATCTCATTATAATTGTATCCTAGCTGATTATATTTAAAGAAAGAATTCAAAAAACATATTTATAGTTATTCCCTTCCAAATAAGTCCATATTTTAAAATATTTTGACAATAATTCTATATATGTAAATTTTATTTTTATTCATACTTGAAATTAGATTTATGTTTAGCATGATAAAGTCTCAGTGTTGAGATAATTTCATATTACACATTTTTTTGTAAATTAAGTATAATTTATCCACTCGGAAATTAAAGATTGAATATACTACAATAAAATATAGTTTATAGGAATGCAAACTCATTTAAAAAGTGGTTAAAATTGTGTTATTTATATGAGGACAAATTTCACAGATGTTGATAAGTTACACAGTAGTTAAACTTTGGGATTAGTAAGAGAAGTTATTTATATTGATTTAAGCAAAAATATTTCACGGACTGTAGTCAGGGTTTTTTTGAAATTTCAGTCATTAAAGAGTCTTTAAATAAACAAGTTGATGATCCTTAAAAACTTATTCAATAAATTAATAAATCATAAATCGCCCTCTCTGACTAATGGTCAAGGTGCCTGAATGCGGATGGGGAGGCCTGGATTCGAATTCAGATTCGGGCATGGATATACTTTCTCTTTCTCTCGCTCTCTCTCTCTCTCTCCTGTCTTAGTCTTTTCATTGTATGAATGGTTGCCCATCCTATAAGCGGGTACTTATGGCATGTGTATACTGTTGAAGTCAGACTCCGCATTAAATTACGGTTCAGTAGGAAAAGTGGAGCAGCGTAACCCATATTGTCAGACTAGCTGCCACTAGAGAACAATGACAATAAATCGTAAAATGTGTGCATATGAAAAGTAAGAAATAAGGAATATTTCTTTTTTTCGATTCCTGCCTCTCAAAGTGTGATATAAAAAGCTCATGAAAATGTATCAACAAAAGGTATAGTTAAAAATTTAAGATTTTGAATATCGGTTAATTTTATGCTTCTTTTTAGTGAGACATATGTATATAGAGCGAAAATACAGCTAAGTTCGAGACATTAAAGGCACGTTCCATATTATGTTAATGAAAATTTTTATGCATTTTATTCTCTGGATCTCAAAAATAACTCAAAAGATTCAAAAAAAAAAATTATCGTTACTTCTCACAGAACTTTTTTAACTATAACACAAAAAGTTAATACATTTCAATGTAAAATTCACAAAATATTAGTTGCAATTGATATTTTTTTATATTTATTTACACTTTATGTTGGCATTTTCATAATAGAGTGTTTCGTAAAATTCAATTCTTGGAACTTGATATTTATGAGCTGATGGATATACCAGATCATTCGCTATCGTTGGAAATACGAGAAATTTCTGGGATTCGGCAAGAGTTTCTTCGAAACGTTTTGCAATTAATTCTCAAATTGCATCATGATAACTTAAGCATACATATAAATAAAGAAATTGTGAAATAATGTAGTCAATATTTTTCAATTTAAACTGATATCTTTAATGAATGAATGAATGATTCTAATGATTCTAAGAAGTAATTATAAATATATCATTGTAAAAAAAATATGTACTTTTTTCATGAAACATGATGAATTAGTTTATATTTTCAAATGTAAAAATATTTGATTATTTCATTAAATGCAATAAAAATAAATAATGTAATTATTTTGAATGATGATTTTAAAGCTCTTTCTCACCAGCATAAAAATATTCTTCATAAGTTAAGCATGCATTTTTCTATAATTAATAATTGAAAAAGCTGAATTTTTTAAATATGAATTTTTTCTTAAACTAACAAGAAATATTTTTAATTTATCTGAGAATTAAGAAAATTGTGTAAGCACAAAAGTAATTTATCAGTACACATTTCTACACGAGAGATTTTGAACGGATAAAATTTTCTCTAAATGGTAAAAAGAAAAGGATGAATTAATTCATGTTATTACTAGATGTATTTGATGCAGCAGTTCTACCACATTAAAGAAAATTAAATTCGTTTTTTTTAAAAAGTAGTGTGCTTGAAATATGTATTTTCAAACACGGTATATATTATGCGTGTTGTTTAAATTAAGATTATTTTACAAATAAAAAATATAAATAAATTTAAATTTTCAGCATCTATATTACATTTTAAAATAATAAATTTTTTTTGGGCAAGATTATGTTTGCGAAATTGCCTGCATATTGAGCTGAATAAAACAATTTATAATGGCTACTTATTCTGCTTTTAAACTACGTTAATTTTAGCATTTACAACAATATGATAATTTTAAAATTTGTCAAAATTCAAATCTGACAACTTCTTTCTTAATCTGCACATTCTATTGAAGAAATGTATTTGGTACTAACATTTTACTGTTCTTATGCTTTATGAAAAACTATTTTAATTTTAATTTGATTAGTAATAAATATAACTATCTCTTGTTACAAGGCTATACCTAACAACGATTCCAATTTCCTTAACAAAAATAATGACAGTAAAATATCCAATAGTTATTTATACGTCAATCATGCGCAAACTCAATAAACGCACAATAATCTATTGTTAACTTTTTGTGAAAGCTTAAAACGCATTTCAGACTACTTCAGATATATAACAGCTTCCGAAATGAAAAGAACATCATTAGAAATTAGCATAATTGAAAAATTAACGAATGCCTTAATCAATCCAATTCCTCCTTTATATGCCTTCATGATTTATGAATTTATTTGCTTCTTTAAACTAGGATCGTGATATTTCTTATCCACAGTTAAAGGTCAAAGAAATCAAAGTGTATTCTCTTCTCTTAAACCACCTATTTTCACCTCACGTATATATATATATATATATATATATATATATATATATATATATATATATATATATATATATATATAGGTATATTATTTACTTCCTTAATTATTGGAAGGAAATCGTTTAACACCTCTGTAAAGAAATGATTTTCGGAAAGAATTTGACAATTTGGTTACTTTCTTAACAATGTTACTCTTTCACTTATAACAAAATAGATTTTTAAATGAAAGTAGAAATATCGTGTTTTAAAAGGTATCGACTAACAAAGATTTATTTTTCCATGCTTTTACAACTTGATTCATAAATAATACAGAGTTATTTTGGTGGCCTACGGCAAAATTTAATTGTAGAGTTCCACTCCGTGACTCCTTTTGTATTTCTCATTATTATTGTCATTTCAGTTTAAAGGCCTTTAAAGTCTGTAATTTGGAGTATATTTCTCCCTGTTGTCTTCTTTTATTCTTGTACCAATATAGCAGCTGAATGGTTAGCCTTTATTGCTGCTGATGTCTCAGAAAAAATGGAATATGAAATATTTAGGAGGTGAGAACAAAAATGTGTGTGCTTAATCTTAATGTATATTACAAATTTCAAGATTTATTATTGAGCATCACGTTAGAATAAAAATTTCCGAATATTGCCTTCAAGATATTTTATTTTTAATTTGTTATTTAATGCAATTTTAGTAATTATGCTTAAGGGTTTCAACATTGATTTGAATTTAATACCGATATTGATAATTCGGAGTTACGATCCTGTGGTTACCTAGGATTCTAAAGCTGTAAAATTATCCAAGTCTAAAGAAGATAAGTTACAGAACAATTTTCTAAATATAAAATTGAATCCTTTGGTGCAAAAAAAAAAAAAAAAAAAAAAAAAAAAAAAAAATCAGATTCTAGATCATTTTTATTATGTTAGATTCTCTCTATATTTTTATTGTAACTCATGGTTTATCTTATTCGTCAGTTTCGTTTTTCCGTTATTACACCAAAAATGTTTCTTTACATTTTTCTCTCGAATGTCAACAATTTCTTCTCATTTGTTTTTTTAATTGCCCAACATTCACTGCTATATTGCTCTTATTAGAGTCTTGTATACCTGTATTTTGTTTTGCTCCTTACGCAGTTTCATAAATCAAATGTTACAATGGTGTTAAAAATATTTCTTTTCCTAAAATTAAAATCACAAAAGAAGATCGCGCACTCTTATCATGAAATTCAGTACTGCATAAGTGTTTGCATAGAAATACTAATGGTTGTGAATTTAAAACAATAAAACATTTTACTGACTTATGAGAATGAAAAGAATGTTAATAACTGCTACTTGTAGATTCAGGTCTGGTAGTTATATAAGGTGATGTTTGGAAAATGAATTTATTAAATTACCAATATCTCTTTGCGATAAATTCTGCCTTAAATGTAAAAACTCATAAACTGATTCGGTGTCTGAGATCAATTAGACAATGATTATCGCTTCTCACCTAGCTTATCAGTGTCTGTTACCATTAATCCAGACGACATTGAGTTCAGAGATTTGTAGCAATTCTTTAATGAACGTAAAGCTCGGAAACCTAGACCCAAGTCGTCTATATTTTGCCTAGTTTGATTAAACATTATTTCAATCGGGAAATAATGTCGAATTGAGAATAATTACACAATGCATGCAGATATGGTTGCTTTTTTACTTGCTTAACTCTTCCATGCTGTTGTAACAGTAAAGTGTTCAGAAAAATTGCTTCGACTGATTATGATTTCTTTGATAAACTAATATCTTGATACTGCAAAAAGGTATTGCTACAACAGAAAGTGGAAAGCCTAAGAGTCAAAAACGTTGAACATCTGCCTAGCGCGTGTTACCTTTTGGAATTAATCTTCATGTAAAGAAGATTATATTCAAATGTTGCGCAGGAGAAAAACAAAAAATTCCGGACTCTCACCTTGATAGATGTGTAGGTGAAAAACTAAAATCTAGAAATCATCATTTGTTTAACAGTGACATGAATCAAACTTATGATTTTCCTTTCCAAAAAGCACTGTCTTACCATTAATCTACGGTGAGTTCCTGATGACTGAAATTTGTTGAAAAACTCTTCAATATAGAAAGCTTATAATTGCTTTCCGGCCAAACTTTTCACAGATAACCATATTCACATGTCACTAAAGAAAAACCCAGAATATTCCCAAGCACCAATCTTAATAGATGTCCATACAGAAATCATTGACACAATATTCATCTCCTGTTGTTCAACAGCATCTGAAATCGAGTCCGAGACCCAATTGTCATATTCCTCGATTAACTTCCTGGCTCATGGATTTGTTCGCTTGTTTGAAGTTTGAAATGAGTCCTCTTTTATTTCGTTTTTTCAAATCTCGTATGTCAATTAAGTATGTATGCATGATGTGTATGTATGTATGCATCAGTCTGCCAGTATATATATGTAGATGTTAATGGGTGTTTTGTGTATATGTATCAGTATGTGAATGTGTGTATATATGTTAGAAATGAATTTTTAATTCAATTAGTTTATTAAGTAACAATTTAACTAATTTAAATGGAATGGTTAAGTGATAGTAATCTCTTATTAACTTTAGAAGAATAAAAATGAGTTAAATAAAGATTATTTAACTCCCTTCTAAAGGATTTATAGAAACTAAAAAAATAATAATCATAAATGGCATATAAAACTTTTATTCATTTCACTCGATGCTACTTTCATATGATAATATAATTATCTTTTTTTATAAAACACCAATTTAATCGTCATTTTTTTTTCTTGGGGAAGAAAAAATTACATAAAAGCCAATTGCTCTTGCCGTGGCTTTCAAAGAGAACTGCTCTTTTCGGATTGGAGGTTCGCAGGTTTGATTACAGCTGCTGTTGAGCAACACGTGATGAATAACGCGTTTTTGCTTAGAATGAGGGTTGTGTTAAGTTTCAGTATTAAGTTTTTCAGGATTGAAAAGTTTGAATACGGCTTATTGTCTATGAAAATTCTTCTTAGAGAGCTATATATAGTTTAATGTTGACCTTCGGCTATTAGACTATCCGGTATATAGAGTAAGAAAATTTTTATAGGATTTAAAAAATAATCTGAGAATAAGTGAGTCAATTAAATATCATAATATAAGCGAATACAAACTAAATATTACAAGGATGGAATGGAAGAGGAGCTCACGTGTTTAACCGTTTGAGTGCGGTGAAGCGCAATCACGCTTCGCTTGCCACGCGCCTAAAATGCGGAGAAGCGCGATAGCTCTTCTCTTGTTTTGTTAATTAAATTACTACGCATTTCATTCCGCACTTTTAGCATATATATAAGAAAACTCTTCAGCGCTCAAACGGTTAAGCAAATTATTATTTTTCTGATTTCTAAATTAGCAACTAAACTTTATAGGTGTTGACATTCAGAGTTATTCATAGAAGGTTTTAAATTAAGATAAGGTTTATTTCATATTTACGCAGTGAAATTTTGCTCAATAAGTTTATCATTATCTTCGTAATTCTAAATTTAATAAGTATTAATAATATCAGTAGTTGCTTTTCGAACAGCTTATTTATAGTTGTTTTTTAAAACTAAGTAGATTCTTTAGAGATTTTGTAGATATATGATTCTTATTAAAAAAATCTTGATATAATTTTCATCATTAATCCGTTGGTAATGTTTTAAGTTTCATAAGAGTCTGTTTTGGTTCTGTAGTTACTAATTATACATTTTAGTGTAAACATATTTATTGACAATAATATTGAAAGGAGAAAGGCGATGATACATCGGAAGTGAGGTTGCTACAATCTTTTAAATTGTTGACAACTCATTTTTTACAAAAATACTTCAAAATCAAATAAAAATAAGATGATTATGAGTCGCCATAATACCCCCTTCCCAGTGCTTGATCTAAGAAATGAAGTAATCGACAGTCAGTAAACCATGTATCTTATAGGGAAACTCACATCATGAGGACCAGAAAGAGTAATTCAATCATAATCTGAGTGAATTTCTTGTTTTTTGAAGTCAGCAGCATCAAGTGATTCGGCAGCAAAGTCTGTAACGTTAACTTGTCGGGAAATGCTGGTTTGACCCGATATACCAAAACACACAAGTGTTTATTGTTTCGGCGAATTGGGATTAGCTTTTCAGAATGTGACACAACAGCAAAGAGTGCTTTAATGACTTCTTTACAGCATCATGCTTCAAGAAAACATTTATCCAGTTGGGGATGCATTAAAACAATTTTGTTTCCTTGAGAGGATGCAGGAGCACGCTCTATATTCTGCAGAACTTCTTTGAGGTTTTTCTCGAATTCGGATCTGTTTTTCATCACCGAATCATGAAAAAAATTACTAAGTAAGCGAAGAGTTGTTTCATACATCAACTCAGAAGCAATATTATTTATGTCTTCCTTAATTATAGAATGTAGACTGAGAAGAACAAAAGGAAACATCGGAGACCAACTTGAAGTGACATGAGCCATTAGTGCGGTTTACAGTGAACGATGCGTCGATTATGCTATTGGAACTAGGATTGTAAGTTATTGTACGTATCTTTTGGATGTCAAAGTATGCAGCTAGTTCTTTGAAGAGGTGTGGCTCAAATTGGCGTCTCTGATCTGTAGTTATGAGGCCAGGAATACCGAATCTTGATATCTACTCTCTTACTAGTGTAGTAGCAATTATTTCAGCGGTCATTTCTGTGATTAGATATGCCTCGGGCCATCAAGTAAAACGATCAATGGCCGTAAGACAATAAGAATATCCTTGCAAAGGAGGGATATCCCACGATACCCATGTGAATATGCTGAAAGTGAGAATAAAGAACTCTGTACGATCAAGGGTCTTTGAACTTACACTCTTCGGCAAATAATACAGGCTCATGTTTATCTCTTATAGTCTTTACACGTAGATTTCCATGCAAATCTTTGTGGTCACATGTACTCCAGGATGTGAAAAATTATGCGGGGAAAGAAGTATTTGCCGATGGAGACGTTCTGGATTATATCGACTAACCGTATAAGTGAAATAAAGACCGGTTGATGAGCAAGGCAGCTACAATTTTTGTAGTTTAAAAGACTGATCTGGAGCTAAGATTATTGTAGTCAGTTAATTCATTATGAACTAGTTGAGCTTGTGCGAATTCCTCGTAATTAATAGCATTCCATACAACACAAAAACGTCTATTGGACATCCACTGGATGTTATTTGGATAATCCACCGTGGTCAAGTAGACATTAACTGGACGTCCATAAATGATCCAGTAGACTCTCCACTGACTGTCCAGAAGACATCCAGTAGACGTCTAATGGATGTCCACAGATTACCACTGGTGGACATTTTTTGGATATGGCGTCCATCGCATCAATAGTGACATCATGAATCTGACATAACACAGAATGCGCATGAGCTTCTAATCATATACTATTATTTTTTATGAATGGCCATTTTTTGTGCAGTTTCAAATATTTTAATAGCATATTAAAAATTTCTTATTCAATTGAACTGGCTAAATAAATATTAACAGAACTTAATTTTCAAAAACAATAATTTTTAATAACTTAACAAACATTAAAATTAAAACAAGTAACATTAATAACAGAAGTTTAACATTAAAATTTGCTCCAATTTTACAACACTAGGTTGTATTGTTGTTAAATTTTTGTTAATTTTTTTAAACGAATTTTTTATTAAAGGAAATTTTTCAGATGAATTAATTTAAATTCAAAGAAATAAATTAATTGATTTCCCATACAAAATACTTTTATTAAGTATTTAAGGCAATTCCCTGATCTTTTGAATTTTATAATTATTTTCTTATGATTAAAAATAATTTATTATGAAAATATTAATTTTAAATTTAAATATGCTTGTACTATAAAAATATATACATTTATAATGTAAAATTTTCAAACAATTTTAAATTATATATAATACACAGTATCAATTGCTTAATATATATTGTTTTTGAAATATTTGACTCAACATAGCAATAACTTTCATCAAATTCACAAGAAAATTGCATGTGTGTGTGCTGAATAAATATATTCTTTTTGAGTAGTATTAACTTTAAGAACATACGTTTTAACAAATAAATGGTAAAATTTTATATACAATCTTATCAGTTTGCCAAATTTTCTATTCATTCACTTTTATTTCATAACAGTTTTTAAAAATATATTGTTTGTATAAGTTACAATTAAAAAAATGTAGCATTTCAAAGGTAGAAATGTGTTGGAACTGAAGTTTGCTAAATAATGTAAAATATGCTTAATAGAATATATAGAGATAATAATGAAAAGAATATGAAATGTGAAAACACAGAAGTTTAGTGAAATAATTAAAATCAAAACACAAGGTTTACTGCATTGAAGATAATATTAAGATAAAAAAAAATCAAAATTAAAAAAACAAATTTAACTTAAATTCAAAAGTTTAACGAGCAATTAAGTTGGCAGATTTAAAATTCTATTTTAGAGTATGAAATTAATGTGTTGGTTGGTTGGTTGGTTGGTTGGTTGGGTTTTGTGGCGCAAGGTCCAAAAAGGACAAGCTGCGCCAATTAATGTGTTTAACGAAAATTTTATCTTTTATAGTGTTATAAGTTAATGAAGTACTTAATTATAGTAATAGAATGTGTATTTTAAATTGAATTCAAAACATCATACAATTTTTTCATTTCATTTAAAAATGTAATTTATGCATGGTGTGAACACTTTTTAACTCAGGATATTATTATTACATCATTAATATTGGCCAAAAGCAGCATTTCTTTTCACAGCATCTAAAAGAAAATAAACATTTTTCAATTTCAAATTAAAACAATTTAACAATTCTAAACCAATAACTGCAAACACATAATCTGCTGATTAATGAATGTATTTTTTAAGTTATTAGATTTCTTCAGTATTATTAACAACAAAAATGTTAAAAATCAATTAAAATGTAGTATCAATTTGTGTAGAACATTTAACTGTTGAACTAAATTAGAATATGTTAATATTCATATTTTTTAACACTATACTTAAGAAATATTTTACTAGAAACACCTCCCAATTACAGGAAATTATGGAGTATCGATCCTAATTTTCAAAAATTTCTATAAGTTTCCAATTAAATTCAAAATTTAAAGTCATTGGAGAAGAGAAATTAAATTATATACACCATATAGCGAAACAAAGCTTAAAAGTATAAAATTAAAACATTTTTAATTATTCTTAAGCAAAACTTATTATGCGATTCTGTGTATGTGGAGAATACAAAACTTATTCTTCTCCATCTATCTGATCAAAGCACTAATAATTTCAGATTGCCTTAACAATAAAATTCTTAATATTAATGTATATTTTTATTTTTTTCTTTCTATATTCAGTCTATATTTTATACCTCTATTCATAAAGTATGGATATCAGTTATTATATAACTCTATGGATTTATACATTACATTCTACAAGTTTGTTCCCCCATTTTTAACTAATTTTTGGCAAATAATGAAAAAAACATTTTCCAGCATTTTTCCTTTATAAGCAGAATGTTTTGAGTTTTTTTATCAACAAGTTAAGCAAAATACTTCAATAGAATTTCAGTTCTGGTACTTTTTATCGAATTTCAATAAATAAAATACTATTACTTATTAGAATAGTTACAAATATTGGTAACACAACTTATCAGAATATCTTGAACAGAAATTTGTGAAATTAAGAAGACTGATTTAAAAATTTATAAATTTTCAGAATTCTTATCAAATACTCTCTTAGTTTTTAACTGAGATAGGTGAGAGCAAATGATGTGTTCGGTTCCAGGAATACCTGCTTATAGAAATAAATTTTATTCAATTAATTTCAAAGCACATTAATTTCAGGCTTAATGTAATTTGCTGCATGCAAAAGATCTGGAAATGCTATAAATTACGCTTTGTCAAAAAAAAAAACCATATCATTAATTTGAAATAAATGAATAGTTGATCAAGCAGAATGTACCCACTTATATATATATATAGCTATGTTCTATTTAAATCATTACTCATCTGGTTGAAGTAACTTTTAGTTTACTGCATGCTTACTTAGTTTAGATTTTTTTTAAGAATCCTACTTATTAATTATAAACTGAAAAAAAACTAATACAACAGATTAGAAGCAAAACATAAAAGATATTTTTGGTATTTATGTATTAGCTTCACCACAGCCAATTTTATGCCAAGCCCAATTAGTATCATAGGAATTGCATCATGATATAACAAAATAAATCAATAATAATAAATTTTTACCTATATTTTACTTAAAAAAACAATTGTATTCATAAAATTAGTAACACTAATATGTAAGTATCATATTTTTGTGTGTATTACAAAATAAACAAAAATCCTAAGAATTTGAAAGAAAAAATTTCTATTGATTGAAACTTCAGTTTAAACATAAAAATATGAAGTTCTACAAATACTATATAAAAAGTAAACATTGTGTAACATTTTAATTCTAATGTATCACACTTACTTTATAAAAATAGAAATATGACATTTATGCAATGAAACTGAAGTAAAATTCACATCAAAGAATTATAAATAGTAAACTGAAGTGTAAGTAAAAAAAAAAATCACTCATGATTGATTTCAATTGAAATGTAAAAATATAAGTTTAACAGTATATCACACTTAAAACTGTATACAGCATAAACAATTTAAGTTACAGTAACATAAGTTGATGCATTACAAAATATCTCATAAATGGATTAATTATAAAATAGTTTACTAAAAAAATGAAGTCTATAATGCTTGAAAACTCTGTAAATTTAATATTGAAGAGAGAGTTATACCACTTGCATTGTTCATTGATGACACATTTAGAATGGATAAAATGATAAAGAAATAATAAAAAAAACAATAACATTCAAAAACTGTAAAAAATATAAATTTTAAAAATAAAAATACACTGTGGGAATGTAGAAAAAAAAGGGGATCCAATACCACAAATATTTTTCTCTACAACAAACAATAACACATAAATGGCAATTTTTAAAAAAAGGAAAATAATGTCATATGTTTTCTAGAATCGAAAAATATTCTAAAACAAAATGTTACATCTCTTAAGTGAATTACATTTAGAATTAAATTGTTTTAATTTTTTACAGTTAATTACAAACACTGTAATTAGAATTTCAATAGTTATCATCTACAGCTTTGCAAAGCCCATTGGTAGATTTCCTTTCATTCCATGCAACCATTTTCAATTCAGCTCTGAGCCAAAATTTAATGAACAAACACAATAAGGATTTATTTCATGTAAAACACAAATTAATTTTAAATTTCCTTTTGTAAAATATTTATTAATTTATGAATTTTAGATCACTAAGTTCTCATGTTTTGGATATATATCAGAAAAGAAGTCACATTTTTTAGCCAACTTGATTGTGGACATTTAACTTACACAGTATCAATAATAAATATTAATTCTTTAAGTAAAATAATTAATAAATATTAATTTCTTCCATCCTTAAAAATATTTTAAAACAAAAGTGTTAAATTAATCTTTCTAACAAAAGCTCTTTTTTAATAAACTTTTTCTAATAAAAGCATAAATAATGATAAGATAATATGCACCAACAATATTTAGTAATAAAATATCTTTCACCTGTAATTTACAGTGGAGCTATCAAGAGAATATAGTTATAATTCTTTCACGAAATTTATTTATTCGTTAGCAAAACTTGATTTTTATTTTTGGTCTTTACCCAACTTATCTACTAAAATTCATGGTTCATTCATATACTTGGCGATGATATCGACAATTTCGGGTAGTGGTAAGATACCATCTTTATTTATAAGAAAACCTACAAAAGGGATTTCTTTCCAACCGAAAATACTTTTATTGGCGTTAATAGTCAATTTGTAGGAATCAAGTCGTTCTAAGACTTCTCTGACGTGTTTATTTATGGGATCCAGAGTTTGGCGATGAAATAAGAATATCGTCTAAATGTACAAAGCAATAGTCTAAACCTCTTGAAACACCGGGGATAAAACGCATTCAAGTTTGGGGAGCGTTACATTACCCAAAAGACATAAAAAGAAATTCGAACAATCCGAAATTTATTATTATCACCATTCTATATCTATCATCCGGATAAGTGAGAATATGATGATACGCTCTTTGGATGTCAAGTTTTGTAAAAAATGATATCCTGAATTTGTTGCAATAGAAAATACAAAAAATAATATATATTCATAGAATATATTTATGCTACTTAAATTCGTGGGAAGTAATTTGGTATAACTTCACACGAAATACTGCAAAAAATATATAACCTCAAGCTCTGCTTATCGCTGAATACTAAGTAAGTGCAATGAAAAGTTTTCTTGATGTTCTTACTATCTGATAATTGATTAAAGTACTATTAATTAACTGTTCATCAGAGTTAGGAGAGACAAGCACTAAAAAGCTTTTGAGTTATTACAATTTTTATAAATTTCCAGAAATCAATATGCATTATCTATAGCAGGGATGGCCAAACGTTTTGGATACATGGTCTACTCCACATTAAAAAAATCGAAGGCGGTCTACCAATGGCAGAGCTAAATTAATGTACATATTTATTTTAGGTAACAAGAAAAAGTGGTATAATTATGTAATTTTTCTAAAAAAAAACTTACAAAATTAATATTTACAAAATAAAAATTTACTGACGAAAATAATCAAAGCATTCATATATATAAAAATTGACCATCCAATTCACTTTGTTTAGATGAAATTTGACACTGTATATCTGCGACAAGTTTATTATATTGTGGCTGTTACGAACTTATTGCAATGCGTAAACACGAAATTATATGTTCATCTGTTAAACGCGACCAATGTTTAGTTTTTATGGCGTTCATGGTTGAAAAAGCAGATTCGCAAAGATACGTCGATCCAAAGTAAGATTTCAAATACTAAATCAATTTGTAAATATTTGGAAACGTTTCCTCAGAAATTAATTTCCAAAAATCAGTATCGCTAGATGCTCTGGATTTAAGAAATAAATCGCATCTTAATTTAATAATTTCTTCCTCGACCGTGACTGAAGTGGTATCTATTAAATGTCCTATTTTTTTCAGATACTCCATCAATGTTGAAATTTTCATTAAATGGAAATATCATAAAACTGAATATTTCTTCCAACCTAAATACGTCAGTGAATCTTCAAATTCTTCAAACAAAACATCTAAGTGTTCCGCGAAATTTAGGTTAAGGTTTAAGTTTAAGTCGTTAAGTTTTGCAATGATATCGCAGAGAAAAGCTAGTTTCATGAGCCATTTCCCATCTTCCAATTCAGTAATGTTCTCTCCTTTTATTTGTAGAAAATTTCTTATTTCTGTTAACAGAATACGAAATCTTTTTAAAAAAAGCACCACGGTTTAGCCACCTCACGTCTGTGTGCAATAAGAGATCTCCGTATTCTGATTCAATTTCTTCCAAAAGCGCTCGAAATTGTCTTCTCTGAAGACTTCTTGAACGAATTGAATTGACGATTTTAAAAGCAAATTGCATTATATCATTAGACTTTAGTGTTTTTGAACACAATACCTGTTGATGGATAATGCAATGATAGCTGGTAAAACTGGGAATTTCCTCATCATTATTGCATAAGGCAATAAAACCAGTTCGATTAACGACCATTGCTGGAGCTCCATCTGTTGTAATAGAGACCAATTTATGTATTGGAAATTCTGTCTTATCTATAAAGTTTTTAAATGAATTGTAGATATCTGGTCCCCTCGTTTGTCCTTTCAATGGAATTATAGTTAATAATTCTTCTTTTGAAGTCATATCTTCGAAAACAATTCTCACAAAAAGGCATAACTGTACAATGTCACTAATATCTGTGGATTCATCAAATTGAAGTGATAGAAACTTACAAGCTTTTAAATCGTCATTTAATAAATTTTCCAAATTATTATTCATTGCTTCAGTCCGTCGCATCAGTGTTACGTGACAAAGAAATATTATTTATTGACGATATTATTTCAGATTTGTTTTTAAAATCGTGGAAAAGCACTTCTGCCGCTTTAATGAAAGCTTCTTTTATCAATTCTCCATCTTCGAATGATTTTTTTCACTTCATCAAAACTTCTGTAATTTTAAACGACTCCAATGTTACTACTTTAGCTTAGGTGCCTGGTTTCGTAAATACCGATTGCTGTAAATGTAAATTCGACTTTAATTCAGCACTTTAACTTTTCAAAGTTCACTGCTGATTGGAAAGTCTGTAGCGTATTTTAATGCATGGTTTTAAAATGTCTTTCGACGTTTGGTTTTTTGGTAATGCCCCACTTGAGTTACATATGAGACAAACACATTTCTCTTTCACCATAACAAAAAAGAAATCATCTTCTTAATCATTGTGATAATGTTTTACTTCTCTTAGCACTGGTGCCTGGTTTAGCACTGGTGTCATTTTGGACGGGTTGTTGAAAAACAAATTCAACAGTTTCGTATCAACAGTTTCGAACAACAGTTCGAACATTCAACAGTTTTGAAACAAATTCGTATCAATGCGGTAGGAAGCGAGTGACCTGCCACGTAAGACGATTAATTTAGAAGTGAAACTAAACGGCCAGAAGTGACGGGTAGACTAGACGACTTGGCGCGTCGCTATCATGCGCCGGTTACTGGATATAATCTAAGCATCTCACTTTGTCAAATTGTTTCGATTTAATTCCACTGTAAAACGAAAAATTCAGTGCCTTATTTTGCACAGTTTGTTTTAGGTTTTAAAGCAAAAACTGTAGTAAATTTTTATTTTAAATAATTCATTAATTCTATGGCATAAGTCATAAATTAAATTGTTAATATCCGAGATCACTATCGGGATGGTCACTCTGACTACCTAAAATGTCTTCGCGGTCGACGACTTAGCCATCCCTGATCTATAGCAATAGCCATGGATAAATTATAAAAAGATACTATGTTAATGTTTAAAGAATCCATGTGAGGAATGTCACATTAATAAGATCTACACGTTAATTATTCCTTGCCAAAATAATTTTCCGTTGAAAAATATTGGTGTTGAAGTTTGAGAAAGATCAACGTTGCTCAAACTAATGTTCTAAGGAGAGAATATAATAAAAGTAGGAAGGTTTTACTTGTAACACAGGCATTTTAAAAAAATTTTGAATTTATTAAATGAATTTGTTTTTTTTTTAAATTTTATTTACATTTTATAAATTACATTTAGAATATTGTAAATTTTCATTTTCTACTAATAATACATTTAAACTACTTACACATGTAAATATAAGTTAAGTTTTTATTGGGGAAAAATCTCTTAAAAGCGCAGGGAAAAGTTTTAGTGTTACAGAAATTTTATTTTGAATGTATGATTACACCTTTTACACACAGACAAATAAACGCTGAGCAGTTGGTTTTTTCGTTGCTGTTTCCTTTGAGTTTGGACATTGGATACATTGTTTTGAAAATTATCAACTTAATTACTTACTGTATTTTAAATATTTTAATCTGATTTTAGGGAAGATAATGTCTTTATATATCATTCTTACTTTATATTTGGACAAATGCTTAGAATCCCTTTTATTATTATGGCAGAAAGTATATCTAATGCACTGATAATACATTTAATTTTTTATGGTATAGTTATGGTAGAAAAAATCAACATGAGAGAGGTTCCTTCCATAAATATGAAGTTAAGTTCAGGTATCTGGATACAAGTTAAAGCCTTGAAGAATGCTTGTAAAATGCTTACTTAAATGGTACCACCTCAACCTTTGCAGATATTGATGAAAAATTGCGAACACCATACAGTTTTAGATAATAAGGTAATTTAATTTTCATTGATGTATGTGTGATCTTCTTCTTCTTCTTGAGCTTGTCAGATATATGGTACCTCTGCATTGTTGCATTTTGTACCATGCTCCATGGAACTAGGAAAAAATTGGGATTGAATTTTTTCCTAATTCCATTGTCTTGGGTCAACTACTTTGTTTATAAAGTCTGATAGGCCCTCAATGGAGTTTAGGTGTAACTCTTTAGGATATGGATTACCTGGAGTAGTGAATCTTGTAAGGACAAGAGCATCACACTCATATAGGATATGATGAGCTGATTCTGTCCCTGCGTGGTATTTCCTACAAATTGGTTCCTGTTTAGAAAGTCCCATTGTATGAAGGTGTTTCCTGAAATGATAGTGCCCAGTAATGAAGCCTACAATTGCTTGAGTCTTCAATCTCGGGAGTCTAAGAATTTCAGATGCAATTTTCTCAGATGAGTTGAAAATCATACTTTTTGTATGTTTCTGTCCAGGAGAATCACGCCAAACTTTGTTCATCTCCTGTTTTTCCCATTTTTGAATGGCCTTCCTTGTAGTCTTCATGTTGATCCCACAAAAGGGTTCCATTCCTATTGGATTGAAAGAGGATCCCTGTTTTGCAAGTTCATCTGCTCTTTCATTACCTTCTATTCCTATATGCCCTTGCACCCAAATAAGAGTAATTTTATTCCCATTTGCCAGTTCCTTAAGGAGATTTTTGCATTCCATTTCAATTTTTGATTTGACTTGGAATGAGTAGAGAGCCATCAATGCAGCTTGACTGTCGCTAGAAATAAGAATACGGTTACCTTGGTAGCCCTTCTTTAAATTTATCTGCAGACAGTTGGCGATAGCAAGAACCTACACCTGAAAGACAGTGGTATGTTCCCCAAGCCCTTTATAAGGACTGAATCTTGGTGCCACGCCATAGACCCCCAGTCCTGAGAGGTCGCCTTTTTTTTATCCATCAGTAAACCAGATAAGATCATTGCTTTTTATTTCAATCGTGCTGTTTTTCCATTCTTCTCTGGTAGGAAAAACTACCTCGAATGGTCTTTCAAACAAGTATGTTCTTTCCATGCTGTCTGAAGGCATTTGAAGAGTTGGGTGGTTGATTTTTTTGGTAATAGTAGTATGACCTCCAGAAGAGGGCTTATCACACCACTGATTTTGCAATTTCATTCTATATGCAGTTATTCTGGCAGCGCTGCATATGAAGATATCTAGTGAAGTCAGGTCCAGAATTGTCTCTACTGCTCTGGTAGGTGCTGTGGACATCGCACCTGTGATACACAAGCAGGCCAGTCTTTGCAGACTTCCTAGCTTGTCCTTCTCAGTTTTCTGTTCCACCTTACACCACCATATCACAGATTCATATGTAAAAGTAGGCCTGACAATTGCTGTGTACATCCAAAACATCTGGCTGTAGACCCCAGTTTTTACCAAGCATGCGTCTGCATGTCAAAATGCATTTTTTTCCCTGATTGATTTTGTAGTCAACATGTTTATTCCAGGTGAATTTTTGGTCTAGAATTAAGCCCAGAAATTTCACCTCAGAGGCAATGTTGATTTCAACCTCAAAAAGTTTTGGGATAAAGAATCCCTCCCTTTTTATTTTTCTTGTGAATGGTATAAGGTTGGTCTTCTGAGGATTTATGTCCAGATTCCTTTCCTTACACCATTTGCCTACATAACTTAGAACATTTTGCATTAGTTGACAAGTTATGTGAAAGTCTTTACCAAGGATGAGTATGACAATATCATCGGCATACCCCTGGGTATAGTAACCTATAGAATTAAGATGTTTTAATAGGCTATTTACAACCAAATTCCAATGTAATTGTGATAATACACCTCCTTGTGGACATCCTCTGGTTGCCTTCTTTTCAAATATCTCATGGAAGATTTTCATTTGTATAGCTCTATCCGAGAGCAGGGTCCTAGTCCATGAACAAATTACATGGTCAATCCCTGTATCCCTTAAGGCATTAAGGATGGATAGATGAGAGGTGTTATCAAATGCACCATGGATATCTAGGAAAGTGGCTAAGGCAATTTTCTTTCTCTCCAGGGTGTCTTCAATCTTAGATACAAGCTTGTGTAACGCTGTCTCTGTAGAATTGCCAGGTTGGTAGGCAAACTATAGATTATCCAAGGGACTATTACTACCCAGGTAGTCCCTGATGTGCCTATCATTGATTTTCTCCATAAGTTTGAGAAAGAATGAAGATAAGCTTATTGGCCTAAAAGACTTAGCCTGGTCATAGTTTTTTCCAGGTTTAGGAATGAAAACAATCCTAGTCTTTTGGCATAGTTTGGAATACATCCCAGTGCTAAGCTAGCTCTGTATATTCTAGTTAGCACAGGGATAATAAGATCCCCTGCCTTTTGGATCAATTCAGGCAGGATTCCGTCAGGTCCAGGACTCTTGAGAGGATTGAAGGTGGAAATAACCCACCTGAAACATGATTGATAATACTCTTAGCATAGGTCCATTGATTTCTCTGAATTATTTTTACAGAACCAATGAAATGCTGCCCTCCGTTGCTATCAATATCAATGGCTCCCGGAAAGTGAGTTTTGGCCATAATTTCCATTACTTCTTTTCCGGTGCTAGCAAATTTGCCATCCTCATCCTTTAAGGTTCCAACCATTATAGGTTCATCCCTTCTAAGGATTCTTTGGAGTCTAGCTCCTTCAGAGATTGAATTCACCTCTTCACAGAACTTTCTCCAGGATTCATGTTTGCTTTTCCTAAAATTTTTGTTCCTTATAGTTAGTGAGTGCTCTCTTGTAGTTGTCCCATTCACCATGTTTCTTTGCTTTGTTGAAAAGTTTTCTAACATTTGCCCTTTCAGTTTCCAAAGAGTTATTCCACCAAGGACACTGTGGCTTTGCTCTTTTGGTATGCATTGAGCAATTTTTATTGTATGAGCCTAGAATTTCACTCTGCAGAGTTTCTGTTGTGACTTCTAGATCATAATTGTCTCTAATATAATTTCCCCTCCCCCACCCAGTTCAGTTAGCCCCATGATATCCTTTTGGAAATTCTTCCAATTGGTTCTCATGGGATCCCTGAAGCGGCGGTCAATATTCATACTGGAGTTTATTTCGAAGTGGATGTTTTGATGGTCTGAATCTGATGGTCTCCCATCAACTTTCCATTTCGTGATATTTTTACTAATAGCCGGTGTTGCTAAAGAAATGTCGATTACTTCATATCGATTAGAAGTTATAAAAGTCGGATCGTTGCCTTTGTTTAAAATATCGAAACCATAGTTAAGAATAAATTCCAAAAGACATTCACCTTTTTTGTTCGTGTCTGTGCTGCCCCAGACGATATGATGAGAGTTGCAGTCTAGCCCAAGGACTGCCTGCAATTTGTGTTCTGCACAAAACTGCAAGAGTTTGTGCAGTGTTGGATCAGGTGGAGCATTCTCTTCATAGGGTAAGTAGACAAATCCAAAAACAATTTCTCTATCTTTTCCCTCTATGTTGAGTCTGACTTTCACTGCTGTTAAGTCCCTATGAATAAACTGGGTTAGAGGTAAAACCTCAATATCTTTATCTATAAGGATGCAGGATCTAGCTTCACTGTTAAAATCATAAATGAGCTTACCTTTTGTTCCTTTAAGGCCACTGACTCTACCCATGACAAGTCAGGGTTCTTGAATCAGAGCCAGGTGAAAATCCTCACTAAGAAAATTCTTAGCGAGGTTTGTGGTGCCATTTCTACTGTGGTGGATGTTGGCTTGAAGAACCTTCACCCCCATCAGTTTTTGAAGGTTTGTCAAGAACTTTGGATTGAACTTGGTGAAGTCCAATATAAAATTTATATCCCCTTCTCCCAAGTGTAGCCACTTTCATTTCAGGCATGCTAAGGACGATGGTCTGTCCTGATGGTTCATTCTTCCGATGGAGTATATTCCAGTCGGTAGAGGTAAGCCCCCCATTTTGCGCCACTTAGAGCTCTCCATATCTGAACAATTGATAAGTGCCCCATTATCTAGTCTGCAAGAAAGAAAGGTGGGGACGAAGCCCTTATCATTACTTGTGATTTTGTTGGTTATCAACAACTCCAGGTCTGAAACCTGTTCATCTGATAATCGCTTTGAAGGATGTCCCTCAAGAATCACAGCCATTTTGACCACCATCAAAGTCTCCTTATAGGTAGTACCTTCAGGTCCTTTTTTGGCAGTCTTAGGGGCAGTGTCTTGTACCATCCTTGGACATGGTCTTTTCTTGCCTTGTTGTTTTTGCTTGGGTTTTTTTACCCAAGTGCCCTCAGCGATTTATTTCTCTTTCATGAGTTTCTTTCTTTGTGTTCCAGAAAGTCTCTTTTTGAGTTTATTCCCTTCCATGGAGGCAGTCATGCTACTAATGCTTCCTGCCCCTCTTGGGATGTTGATGGTGTAGAGGTCATTTCTACCTCTTTTGAAGAAGGGTCCATTTCTTCCTCTTCAGTCGGTTTTGCTTTAGTATCCATTTCTTCAACAGAATGGCCTACTTCGGGTTTTTTACCTGCAGAAGCAGTAATATGAGTTAAGTTTATGTCTTTGTCAGCCATAAATTAACTCAAAAGAAAAGCTCAGGAACAGAAAAGGTCCAACCAGTATTGCCTGAGGTGCTGGGTAAGGCAAAATACTCTAGAGGTTCGCCAGTCGCACTAGAGGCTCCGTTAAGACAATATAACCGCAGTGCCATTCACCCAAGGCACGGGTCGCATAACACCTGGGTAACCGGAGTTGGTTCACGACCTCCTATTTGTTATTCAGAGGTTATCCTGTCATCGCTGCAGGATGTTCGGCTATCCACTACCTGGCGACGCGCCTGGTAGCCGCTCAAGCCGCAGGGTGTGTGTGTGTGATACTTTAACTTATGCAAAAAATAATTAAAGAACAAATTAAAGACAATTTATAAATAGAAATAAGTTTATTTAAAAATTGACGTACCGCTATGCACGATTCTAATAAGTCTTCTTTGTCCACAATTACAATCTGATGTAAAATCTCAAATCAGATTGTAGTTCTTTTAATTTTCATTTAATAGGTTGTATATGTTCTTAGAAATTTTTTTATACAATATTAATATTTTACACCTTGTTAAAATTATAACATGAGTATAAATTAAATGAAATTTAGTTTGTGTGAATCGGAGATAAGAAAAATTAATAAAAAATAAACAAATAAAATGATTTTTTATTACTCATATAAAAATGGCATAATGTGTTAATTACTCAAAAGTACCAGATGGTCTAAAAGAAACTTAGCCTATATATGAGTTCCTGGTGCCCGAACCATTAAACCAATCGAAATGAAAGTTTAGATATAGTTATTTGAACGTTTGGGGTCCCGATTGTGGTAATTTAAAACAATAAACCTCTCACAGTTACGGTTACTGTGAAAAAATCTCGAAATTTTCGAATAGCAATACCCACTTTTTTCCGGTGCTAAGTGATCAGAGCATGGAAAAACCTTAAATGGCGTTAGAACAAAGCATGTATCACGTAAATTGGTGGCATAAAATATTTGCAAAGAAGAGCATCATAAAGAACCAATGATAACAAAAAAGAGGAGAGGAAAAAGTCTCTTATTCGAATTACAAGTGTTCAACGTAGCCACCTTTGCAGACGATAACGCATTGCATGCGGGACCTTGTCGATAACAATGACGAACGTATGATGGCAGGAGGAATTTATAAAACTTCCCGTTTTATGGCATCTTTCAAGTATGATAAATTCCGGGGATTTGATGTGTAAATCTTAGATTTCAGATAACTCCAGAACCAGAAATACATCGAAATGAGGTCGGGGGAAAGAGGAGGGCACGAAACTACAAAGGTACGCGTCATGACACTATCACTGCAATTTTGGAATTATGTAATTCTCCAATATTGCTTTATACCGAGCATCTGCAACGAAACACGTTTGCATACCACTGGATGTGACTTCGAAGAAGTAACGGCCCAGAATGAATGTCCCTGCGACGCCACACCACACAGCCATGTATTTGTCATATAAAAGTACTGATGCCGCATCGTGGGGATTTTCTTCTGCCCAATGTACGCAATTCTTGAACTTTATATCCCCACTCAGGGTGAAATGTGACTCATCCGTCCATAATATCTACAGTGGCCACCTGTTACTTTCATCATATCTGATAGGGAAGAAATTCACAAAGTCGACACGTTGTTGGTTGTCTTCAGGTGCCAACGCTAGGACTCGCTGTAATCGATAAGGAAACATCTGCAGAACAAAGAGCAGAATTCGGAGAGCTGTGGTTTTCGGTACATCCAAACTACGGGAAACACTTCTTGTTGTATACAATCGACCTGTAGTAGTAGTATTATGCTCTTCTGCAACAACTTCAACAGAAACATGGAGTCGTCCGAGTCGCGGTCTGACACATGTGCTTCCTGTTTCTTCAAATTTCTTTACCAAATTACGTACATTTTTTACGAAACATGGGCCGCGTTTTAGCTTATGATTTTGACGATAAACTCGCTCTGTTTCTGCAACATTTTCTCCACTCAGATAAAACAATGTTATCAATTCACCTCGTTGTTTCCTTGAAAGTGTAATCTTCTCTGCACGAAACGAGACTAACCATCACGAGCATAAAGAAACAATCTTCCTGTTGTTGTTGTCGTGTGCCAGCCAGGCTGGCAATATGGGGTGCGCTGCTCCACTTTTCCAACTGAACCATATTTGGTGTGGAGTCCGACTTCCTCAGTACACACATGCCATAGGTACCCGTTTATAGGGTAGGCAACCATTCACATACAAAGAAAGGACAAAGACAAGAAAGAGAGAGTGAGAAAGTACATCCATGCCCGAACAAGGATTCGAACCCAGGTCCCACCCATCTGTAGTCAGGTAAGCTAACCACTAGACAGGTTGGGCGGCAACAATCTTCTAAACTGCTTATATCACAAGCAGTGTTCTGTGGTTGGTGCACCAACCTATCCTTGGGAATTATGCAAAGTGCATTAATACACCTTTCTTTTTATTGTGATTGTTCTTTCGATACTCCAATTATTTACTCTTTGCAAATTTTTTCCCGCCACCAACTTAAGTCATACATGTCTCGTTCCCATGCTGTTTAAGGTTTTTCCATGCTCTGAACAATTTGCGCATGAAAGAAGTGAGTATTGAGATTCAAAAATTTTGTTTTCGAAAAAGTGTTGCCACTCCTCCAGAAGAGCTGTTTCCAGTTTTTGAAGAGTTTGTGGGGCTTGTACCTCATCTGTCCAGAATATCTCGAACACTATTACATTCGTTATTCCTTCCTCCAAAAGGAAGTCATTCACCAAGTTATTATGATTTAGACTGAATTGTCGTTAATAACATGAAATCATCTACGATTACTGCAGTGAAAGGGCCTACAACAGGTTTGAGGATCTTATCACTATAACGGTGACCACTCAGAAGTAGATGCCGGCTGGCAGTTTTGATGAGGTACTTAGATGTGGCCATCAGTGGAGATGTCAGCATACACCATCACTCCCCATCACCAAATCTAATACTTTCATGCAAAAATATCACTAGCTTCAGATAGGCATATTATCATGATGATGTGAAAAACATCATCATCAGAGAAAAGAATCTTGCACCAACCATTCATTTCTACTCCAGTTCACATGCTTTGTTGCCCACTCCTTGTGGGCACGATGTTTCTCTTGCTGTTAATGTGACACACACCATTTATAGACGAGTACACGGTCCTACAGCGTGAAGACGTTTTCGGACTGTTTGTGTCGAAATGTAGAACTAGTAGCCAGTAGCCAAGTGAAGTTGTTGTTGAAGAATAGTGGCATTCATATTTCACCATTTCCTAGTCATTACTATTAAATAATGGTTTTCCTGATGATGTTGAAAGTATACGATCTTGCCCCTTATCTTCGGCCTGCGTTTCCAGTCTCCAAAAAGTGATTTCAGATCCTGGAAATCACACTTTGTGAAACTTCAATGGCTTCTATTACTTTAGATTTGTTTTGTCCCTCTAACAGCGGTCAACAAGTCTCCAAGCTTCTGATTCTTCGTTGAGACATTGTACTCCTCGAAACAACGTGCATACTGAATTGTAATCATTCATTTCCTCGTTGTCTTACATTAAGTTGAAATCCAAATCTCATTCGCTGCAGCTAAAGCGTTATTTTCAACGTCAAATTCAAAATTTGCATAGTGCGAAATTTGAAAACGCGAAAAATTTGCATTTATGACTCTTCTTTCATTTTACGTAAGAAATTGCTTATACTGTTATTTTATGTACAGACTTAAAATATCCTTTTATTGTTTGGAATAGTATATTACATAGACAAAGTTTGCAAAATTAATTTAAAAATTGGTTTCATATCCGGGAAATCACACTTTCCCGGATCTGGATTTATTGCACTAAAACTGTAACAGATTAATATCCAGTTAATTTAGTTTCACCAAAAAAAAATTAGTATTTTGAATTTAAAAGGAATGGAATTCTAAACGTAAGAGCTTTATAAAATGGAAAAAAAAATTTAATACTGAGAAAATAAGTAGTTTAGAGAACAGTTATGTTGATATCAGAATGGCAGATTTTCTTCATTTGTCAACACCTATTAAAACCTTCCTTGGATAATCTTAGTATCTATGGCCACATTATTTTATGTTAATTTGCAACCTCATATAAAGCAATTATTCAACTAGATAATTCATGTCAGATTTTATATCCTTACAAGTTTAAAAGAAATAAACAAAAAATATTGCAAGGAAATAAACATTTTAAATCACATGAAATTTTAGGGGAATCCATTTCACCATTTAGTTGTAAGATTTGCTCTGCGATATTTTAATTATTTAAGGGAATTTCTTGAAAACGAATCACAACATAATAAATTCTAAAAATGAAAGTAATCAAATATGATCCACACTTTTTATAACTAATAGCAAACATGATAATAAAATCTCAACGGTTATAATTTCTTAAAAAGCTGTTTTGGTAAAAATATAGTAAATCAACTTGATTTACTATATTTTTACCAAAACAGCTTTTTACTTTTCAATGCAAATCCATTTTTTTTCATATTAAAATTATCAGACGATTCTTAAAGAACATCCTGTCCAATAATTTTTTCTCAAATAGTGTCAATAATTTTTTTAAAAATTTTTAAATTATAAAGCTTTACATGGAATTACAAGAAAAATACCAGTTTTATCCATATTAAATATTTCCTGGTTGGATTTCCTTTATTGAATTTTCGGCCACATTGTTGTCAGCCTTTGCCAAAATATCTTTGTAACTCTCGATCTTTTTGTGTATTTTTGAAAGCGTGGTGTCCCAGCACATTTTAAAAATAATTGTCTTACCGCTCTATTGTTCAGACCTTGATAATTTCTCAAATTTTGCAGCTAGAAAGACTACTTATTGAAACACATTAACAGTAATCTGTACTTTAAATTACATAAGCAACGCTTCATCTTTTTCGGCTTGCGAATTTCAGATTTCGACTATTATTTCTGTTGAAAAAGCGACATGGTTATTTTTGTTTAAATACATGATAGAAATTGTTAATTTTGTTAAACCAAAATCAAAGGATAATTGTGATCTCTTCTCTAAGTTTTCCGTTGGATTATGAACAAACATTTGCAACCTAACAACTACCTTATTGTATAACATTTAAATAAAAAAATGTGACAGATATATTTTATGCTAAATATATTAGTATAAAAAAATCAAAAATAGTAATATCATGTAATCAAGTGAGAAATCATCAAATAAAAAATTATGTATTTATAGATTTATTATGTATATTGATGTTTTTTTAAATATATTCTAGCTTATAAGTAAATTAGTGTGTACAGAGGTTCCCAGTTAATCTATATGTACCAACATTGATAAGATCATGCCCACTTTATTTTTCAGTTGATAGTCAGTGCAATAGCTCAAATTTGAAATATTTTTACAGTTTAAAATTTACACATTTCATAAATGTATAAAAACATGGACAATAACTTTTGCTTTTTTAGCCACATTTACAAACAAAATTTGTTTTCAGTACTACGAACAAACATAACCAAACTTTTATAAATATTACATAAAAATATTTATAAGGGATATTTATAAAAAGTTTGAAAACTACCGCTTATAAGTATTTTTAAGCATATTAAAATTTTAATCTCTTGATTCTTATAAAGAAATTTGGTTTTAAAAAGTATTCTTAATTAAAAGTTTTTGACTCAACTTCGAACATTTTTATTAACAAGAAGTATCCATTGAAAAGTAATTGAATCAGAGCAAACCATACAATTTTTATGAAAAGAAAAGTAAAAAAAGAGTATAATAAATATATACAAGGTAAACATTTAAATTAATTTGTAGCAGCTAATGAAACATTCCTTTCTTTCTTAACAAAAATATAAAACGTTTCCTTTTTAAAACACGCATATATCAGAATCCATGATTTGTATACGCATACATTCCATATAATGTCTTCCAAAACTTGTCAAAATAATGTGCAGTAGTTTCTGATTTGACATTCATGATCTACTTACATTCTCAATAAGATTAAGTTTTGACTGTTACCAATGACGTTACTGAGTCGACGTCACGATATATATTGTAATTTTCAACTTAAAATGGAAGTCGAAGTTGACACATTCTTATGAACAAGAGAATTAAAAATTAGCAAAAGCAGTTTTAATTATTTTATAAACAATTACGTGGCAAGTGAGATTGCAGTATTGGCTGAATAAAGACTTTTAAAATAGAAGTTTGCGCCTTTCTAATTTAAAAAAGAAATTAGTTTGTTTTTAAGTATTACAGGCTTTTTATCATAATATTTTGTCCAATTTCTTTATGGACTCATACCATAACATATAAGAAATACTTAAATATGACATTGTAAAATTATATCTTTGTTCTGCGCTTTTATTCTCTATTTTATGTATCTATTTCCATGTAGTTGAATGAGACAGATTCAGTTAATTAACAAATCCATAAGACCAATCATATATTGTCCAGTTTTGAAATTTCGAAGTCCATTTGTATCTTGTTTTCTGTATTTTCAGTGAAATTTTTAGAATCTTATTGATTTATTTTCTTTCATTCAATCGACGAGGTGTATTATTTTTATATTTATTTCCCTTAAACCCTTTACAAGTTTTAAAGGCACTGAAAATAATTTTTAAAAACTTCCCATATTACTGTTTTACCATCCGGAATCATAACGTGGACGCCTTGAACGTCATTTTAAATTAAAAATATTTTTTCAAGTCAAAAATCAAGTTTTTCTATTCGTAATTATTTTATTACACATTCTTCCTGCTACACCGAAACGTGTATTCCTGTATAACCAACCAAAATTTCTTCCATTTTTCTTTTTTTTTTATTGACTTTAATTTTACTATCATAAAAAAGCATAAAAAAGTGAAAACAGTGTTATATTTTACATATTTAAGTTTAAAAAAAGTAATTCTTTAACAATGAGATGAAGATCGGAACAATATGCCTGACTGCGGATAGGGAGGTCTGGGTTCGTATTCCGGTTAGGGCATGGATGTACTTTCTCTCTCTCTCTCTATCCTGTCTTAGTCCTTTCTTTGTATGAATGGAGTATGAATGGTTGCCTACCCTATAAGCAGGTACCTGTGGCATGTGTGTTCAGAGGTCAAGTCAGTCTTCTGCTCTTGTGGTTCCTCTCCAAAAAAGAAGTTGCATATTACCCTATGCCAGATCTTTTGGAGCTGGTGTGGGCTTTCCTGAACCAGGGGGATCAGCAACAACAACAGATCAGAACAATAAAATGGTCTACTTCAGTTTCCCATATCAATCCATGTGGGAATCTCATAACAAAGGAACTTGAAAACTTTTGTAAGTCTATAGATTATCTTCGTATCATGCCAGGTCCTAGGAAGAGACCATGGACCTTCGCATGTAAACCCGCTTGACAAAGAGATTTAGACATAAAAAAGATAGTGTCGACTCACAGAGCTCCGTAATAATTATTTACATTTTATTTATTTACTTATTTATTAATTTATTTTAACTTACAAAGCTTAACCCATCATCATGTTTTAACAGTAATTTTCATTATAGTGATCCTGTATTAATTTTCAAAAACAAATGTTAACAAATAAACTTACAGTACAGTCTACCAACACAACAGCTATTTTAAATAATACACTGCTCAAAACAATTAAAGGATATTGTAAGTTTTACATAAAATAAAGATATAAGCAAAATTTTTTTGCTGAAAATGGAAGAAGAGAGTCACAATTGAAAAATTTTTTTATTTTCAAACTGTGGAGTATGCTAATTTTGAGTTCAATGTCAAAATTAGAAATTTTGACGTTGAACTCAAAATTAGCATGAAAGAAAATCAACTGAAAAAAAGACAATGAAGACAAGGATGATCGGCATTCAGTAACTACTTCGTTTCGATGAGTACGATGTCTCAGCGAAGTCATTTGACAGATTCAGAAGCTTGGAGAGTTGTTGGTAAATTAGAAGGGGGATAAAATCAAGCAAAAGTAGCGCAAGCCATTGGAGTGTCACAAAGTGTGATTTCCAGGATCTGGAACCGTTTTTTGGAGACTGGAAGTGCAGGCTGAAGACAAGGGCAAGGTCGTAGACGGGCAACAACGCCCAACGAAGATCATTATTAAGTGTTAACGGCTCGGAGACACCAAAATATGAACTCTACTCTTCTCCAACAACACCTTCGCTCGGCTGCTGACATCACTGTTTCAACTCAGACTGTCCGAAACCGGCTCCATGCTGTAGGTCTGTATCTTCGTCGACCAATGGTATGTGTCAAACTAATATCAAGGCATCGTCGCGACCGTAGGGAGTGGGCAACAGAGCATGTGAATTGGAGGAGAAATGAATAGAGCATTGTTTTTTTTTCTGACGAGTCCCGTTTTTCTGTTCATCCTGATAATAGACGTATTTTCATTTTGAGGGACAGTGGCAGTAGGAATAATCCTGTGTTCATGCACGAAAGTGTCAGATTTGGCGGTGGGGGAGTGTTGGTGTATGGTGGCATCTCCAATGACGGGCGCAAAGACCTCTATATCATTCGAGATTGACTTCTGACTGGTCACCAATATAAAGATGAGACCCTCAGACATATAGTAGTCCCTTACGCTGCAACAATCGGAGATGATTTCATTTTAATGGACGATAACTGCAGGCCACTTCGTGGTAACCTGGTGGAGGACTTCCTTTTCGAAAAAGGAATCATACGAATGGAATGGCCACCGTGTTCTTCTGAAATGAATCCAATAGAGCACGTTTTGACGCTCTAGGAAGACGAGTTGCTGCCCACCAACCACTCCCACAAACTCTCCAAGAACTGGAAACACCTCTTCTGAAAGTGTGGGGCAGAATACCCCAACTCGTGATTAATAGCCTCATTGACTCCATGCCTCAAAGGTGTTCAACGTTGTTGGCCGTCCGTGGAAACCATGTCCCCTACTGAAAATGACTTCCTTTGAACACAACACCTTTTCTTATTCTTTTTTTCTCATATGCACAAATTGTGTTTTTTTCCTTTTGTACATAAATGCTCAATAAAATGCATTTTTTTCTGTCAAACATGTGTAATTTATTCTCATATAACCTACTACGTCTTTCGACCAAGCATCAATCAGCTAAAAAGTTTCCTAGCCACAAGATCCACCTAAAACACTAATATCCTTTAATTGTTTTGAGCAGTGTATTTGAGACATTTATTTTATTTTGTTAGAGGGATTCAAATGTTCTTAGAAAATGGCAGCATTTTCTTTTCACTCAAATCTAAAAATTTTAATTAATTTTTTAGCATAGACACCAATTCAATCTTACCGTCTACCATGCAGAAAGGACATAAACTATTCCTTTAAAACTCAGATCAAATGAAAAATTGTATTTCAAAGATTTAAGACACTTACATTATTTTTATAAAGTTAGTTAATATGAAATAAAAATATTTTCGTATGTTTCTATATGATAGATTCTAGTTCAGACTGCATTTTCAAATTCTTGTTACCAGAATGAATTTAAGATACTATACGTAGAACATTGATTATAGGCATTAAAGCCTTGAACCAACAACCTCAATCCAAGCGTCCAAGAAGCTGGATTACAGGACAACTCTCCTGTATTGGGATTAGAAAAAAAAATCCTGAAACTAAAGTAAAATAATTTAAACCAGTCTTTTAATACAGAAAGTTATTTTTTTCGTCCTTAATTTAGTAAAATTTAATTTTTTCTGCTTAGGTCACATAAAGAAGATATGACGTGAAATATTTAATCTCCAGAAATGAAAATAAAATTTTATTAGTAATAGTTTATTTGCGCTATTATATTTTTCCAAAGTGTGATAATTTATAAAGTTGATCGCATATTTCTAGTGAAAGTTGTTACTTAAATTTAATTGTGTGTGTGTGTATAAATTAATTTCGTTTCACTCTATAAAATCTAGAAATAAGGAACTAAGAATATAGTTGTAAGGGGTTAAAAGTTTTAAACGTGAAATAAATTATTTGTTTCTTTAATTTTATAAATAAAAGTTTTAATCAATCTGACATGGTGTATTTTGAGAATCAATTTTGAATGAAATTATTAAATGGAAATGAACCAATTATTAATTATAACCTAATAATATTAAGAAAAATTTATTTTATGAAGTAAGGGTTTTCTTTTTCTTACACAGTTTATGCTAGATTGGTTTCATAATTAAACAAAATTGAATAGTTTACCTAAGCAGAAAAATAATATATTTATAGCGATAATTTTATACTTAACTTTCTTCTAGGCTAGGTTTATAATAATGAGAGGTTTAATAAGCTAGGTTTATAATAATGAGAAAAATATCTCGGAAGAAAAATAGAAGACTTCAAACAGCTTTTTAAAGAACAAAGAAACAGCTACTGGTATATTATTGTTAGTAGTCAGAACTAAAATATTTGTAAATACATCTTTCATAAAATTCCCTAATTTTAGATAAAATTGTTTTTGTGAGTGAAAATTTGCGTTATTAAACTTACGCACACATTTTCATATTCTTTTAAGAAAACATGCATTTCTTCCCATTACAGACAGCTTAAACACATTCATTAACTTTTTAAAAATAAGCAAATTTATAAGCATTTTTACTGAAATTTTTGTATATCGTAAGTTTTGGAATCAAACAAGATTCTAATAAAAATGTTTAACCTAAAATAACATAAAAAAAAGTTATATGTATGTCACTTGAAAACATGTACTACTCTCTAAAAAAAAAACTCTCTGGTTTTTGTACCATTTACAATTACACATTCATATATTTTGTAATATAAACTATTTTTCTTTTTATCATAAAGTAATTAAAAATAGAAAATTCAAAGTATTTTGATATTATTAATTTGTTATATAATTTAAAACATGAATTAATAAAGTTGTGTTTGAAAAATAATATGATGTATTCGTTGGCATATAATCAATTTTACAGAAAATAGAAAATCAAATTTAAAAAAAAAAAAAAAAAGAAAAGAAAAGAAAAAAAGATGAGATAATATTTTAGTAATAATCTGTTGAGTCAACAGAAGTTCATTTACAGCTTTTGCTACTTCACATTATAAATAACTTTGTTTCAACGTGGAATCAAAAGAAATATATTAGTAGTTACCTGTAGAAGGTACGATAGACATTTTTTGACTGTTACGTATACCTCCAAGCGATTGTCTGGTATGCACTAATGATGGGGTGACGTCACAGACTTATATTGTGTGGGAGTAGCAAGAAGAGTCTCGTAGTTTATATTTGTGAAAAGATTGTAATACAAATTAACATAATTTGAAATGAAATAAGAAGACGTGTATATTTTGCAAATATGATAGGTCTTCAAACACAGATATTTCTTTCAATGAATAACGTGCTTTTGATTTCCTTATTTCAGAAATAAAGTGTTGAAAGATTCATAATTTTCACTAAGATTTTTTCAGCTGAATATGATTTACTTAAATCATAAAAGGAATTTTTCTATTAATCCTATATTTCAATACAAATTAGACAACGAATTATTTTTATGATGTTGCTAAGTTGAATAAAAATTTCTATAGATTAACAAAGTTATTTTTAAAGAATAATCAATAGAGCATTCATATCTAATATTACGCTTTACGTCAATTTATTAATGAATGATAATGATATATGTCTATATGAAGTACTATATTTTTCTTTAGTTTGATTCAAGATACAATGTGTTTTCTTTTTCCCTTTTTGAGGAATTCTTCATATTTTTGTCATATATATATATATATATATATATATATATTATATATATATAAGTGAAATTTTTGAATACTTCGTAAGATTAAAATATAATAGCAATTAGATTTTTATTAACATAAATGTATATATTCCAGTAGTATGTGGTAGCTTTATTGAAGTTCTGTAAGCCATGGATTTTTCTCAAAAGCATAAAATGTCTCACCTCCCAGCTTTTTAGAGACCTAATTGCAGTAACCCAGCCAGTTGGAGCACGTGAGACCGAAACAACTTAACTTTTAGGCGTTTCTAAAGGTAAGATCTGTAAAGTCATTTCAGGCTACAAACAACGTGGCAATACAAACGAAGTAAATCAAAATAGTGAACGGAAAGAGAATCACTGAAAGAGACCAACAGGAATTGAAACAGATAATTATGTCTAAAAAGTAAATAGCTGCAGCAAGTGACTACAGAAGTCAATCAGCATCTGAATTCTCCAGTGTCGATGATTACAGTTAAAAGACATCTTCATAAACAGCGCGTTTACGGGAAAGCAGCTATTCCCAAGCCACTTGTCACAAATGTTAATGCCAAACGTCGTCTACAGTAGTGTCACACTGACGAAACCTGGTTGATTGATAAATGGAAGAAAGTAGTATAATCTGACGAATCATCTTTCACATTTTCCCTACGACAGGTAAGGTGCACGTTTTGAGAATACCGGTACAAAGGTAATCACGATCACCGAGATTATCTATTTCCAATCATCAAGCATGGAGGTGGATCTGTTATGATATGGGCAGACCTATCGTCGTTTTCTGCTGGATCTTTAGTAATTCTAGCGATCACTATGGCGAAGTATAAAGAAATTTTAGCTAACTCCATTCTATGATGCAAACTTTACTTCCTGCAGAAGATGGATGATAATGCACCTATCCAAGCAGCTCGTCTAATGATGGTTTCATGGACATAAGAACGATCTATTCCTAAGGAAATCCAAACTGTATTACATATCAAAGATGGTCCTACTCCACAGAACCATGTATATTTAATGGATGTCAACGAAAGGTCCATCATATCAAATGGACGTCATGGATGATAAATAGACGTCTATTGGACTTCCATGAAAGGCTATTCAGCGGATGTTTCCTGGTCGACCACTATGGATGTCTAATAGACGTCAAACTATGGACTTAGATATGTGTAGATTAAAAGAGACGTCTACTGGACGTTCGCTGTGGGCGTAATCTGGGTATTTATCGTAACATGCAAAAATTAGCAATTTAGCAGTTATTGTAGATGGAATACGAATATCTATCTAAATTTATTAAGTAAATTAACATATATATATTATTATTTGTAAAAATCCTTTGGTGTGATATATAATTACAATATATTGATATTTTCACGTTAATTAATTTACTAATACATTTGAAGTGAAGAAAATTATTCTACAAACTTCAAATAATTTTACGATGCTTTTTGTATTGTACTAATTCTTGCTTTCTACCTTAAATTTTATGTAAGTATTCCTTTATTTGATTATAATAGTGATTACATAATGAACTTCAAGCAAAGAAAATGAAAAAGATAGATTTTAATGTGAAAATATATGTTGAATCGTAATTTTTTATTGAGGATTGAACTGTTTTATATTCTTTATAAACAACATATAATTTTTTTAGATCAAGGAAACGTGCTAAAGATAATTTTTTTTTTAGATTAGAACCATGAACTTTATTAGATAAGTTGGATAAATACCAAAAATAAAAGTTATCAAGTTTTGTTAACGAATAAATAAATTTTGTAAAAGATTTGTAATTTTATTGTTGATAATTTCACTGTAAATTACAAATGAAAGATTTTTTTATATAACTAAATATTGTTGGTACATATTATCTTATCATTATTTATGCCTTTATTAGAAACAATTCAATTAATTTAAAAGTTTTCTTTTGAAATATTTTTAAGAATGGAAGAAATTAATATTTGTTAATTATTATTAACTGTGGAATTAATATTTGTTATAGATACTGTGTACCTTAAATGTACACAACTCAAGTTGGCTAGAAAATGTGACTTGTTTTTCTAATATATATGCAAAACATGAAAATTTAGTGATCTAAAATATATAAATTAATAAATATTTCACAAAAGGAAATTTATGTTTGTTTTACATGAAATAAATCCTTATTGTGTTTGTTCATTAAATTTTGGCTCAGAGCTGAATTGAAAATGGTTGCATGGAATGAAAGGAAACTTATATTAAGATGTTGGGCTTTGCAAACATTAAAATAATGACTATATATCATTTTGAAATTCAAATTACAGTGTTTGTAATTAGCTGAAAACAATTAACACTGAATTTAATTATAAAGTTTATCTCAATGTAATTCACTTAAGAGATTTAACATTTTGTTCTAGAATATTTGATTCTAGAAAACGAGTGATATTTTTTTACTTTTTAAAAATTGTCATTTATGTTATTGTTAGATCTAGAGAAAAATATCTATAGTATTGGATCCTCTCCCTTTTTTACATTCCCACAGTGTAATTTTTCTATTTATTCTAAAAATTAATATTTATTTTTACTATTTTTGAAAGTATTTGTTTTTTAATTCTATATAATTTTATTCATATTAAATATGTCATCAATCAAGAATACAAGTGTTCTAGCACTCTTCAATATTAAATTTACAGAGTTTTCAAGCATTATAGAATTCCTTTTTTCAGTAGATTATTTTATAATTAATCCATTTATAAGATATTTTGTAATGCATCACTTTATGGAGCTGTAACTTAAATTATTTTATGATATATAGTTTTAAGTGCTGTACTGTTAAACTTACATTTTCACGTTTAAACTGAAATCAATCATAAGTGTTTTTTTTTTATTTAAACTTTAGTACACCATTTATAAATATTTAATGTAAATTTTACTTCAGTTTTCATTGCATAAATTTCATATTTTTATTCTTTTTAAGTAAGTATGATACATTAGAATTAAAATGTTACGCAAAATTTACTTTTTTATGTGGTATTTGTAGAACTACATATTTTCATGTTTAAACTGAAATTTCAATCCGTTGCAACTTTTTCTTTCAAATTCTTAGGCTTTTTGTTTATTTTGGTAAACACTCAAAAAATATGGTACTTCCATACTAGTATTACTGCATATAATTTAATTTTATGAATATAATTGGTGTTTTTTTTATTATTTATTTTTTATTTTATTTATTTATTTATTTTTTTTGTAATTTTGTAAGTAAAAATTTATTATTATTGCTTTATTTTGTTATATCATGATGCAATTCCTATGACACTAATTGGGCTTGGCATAAAATTGGCTTCTATTATGTTTTGCTTCTATTTTGTTGTATTAGTTTCTTCTCAGCTTTTAATTAAGTAGGATTCTCAAAAAAAAAAAAAAAAAACTAAGTAAGCATTCTGTAAATCGTGTGTAAACTAAAAGTTATTTGAACCAGATGAGTAATGATTTAAATGGAACAAAGCAAAGTGGGTACATTCTGCTTTACCTACTATTCATTTATCTCACATTAATATGATTTTCTTTTGAAAAAGCATAATTTATAACACTTCCAGATCTTTTACATGCAGCACCTGAGATTAAGCCAGGAGTCTGCTTAGAAATTCACTGAATAAAATTTATTTCTATCTGCAGGTCCTCCATGAACCAAAACACACTGTGTCAATTATCTCAGTTTTAAACTAAGAGAATATTTGATGAGATTTCTGTAAATTTTTAAGTTGGTCGTCTTAATTTCACAAATTTCTGTGGAAGATATTCTGATAAGTTGAGTATTACCAATATTATTAACTATTCACTAATAAGTAATAGCATTTTATTTATTGAAATTCGATAAATAGTACCAGAATTCAAATTCTATTGAAATATTTTACTTAATTTGTTGATAAAAAAAAAACTCAACATTCTGCTTATAAAGGAAAAATGGTATCTTTCATAAAAAAAATTTCATAGGCGCTGAAAAATTTTCTTTCATTATTTGCCAAAAAATAGTTATAAAAAATTGTCGAAGGAAATATATAAATCCATAGTTTATACACTTCCTGACATAGGAAATGCAACACCATAAAATATTGGATAGAATGTGATAAAAATTGATAGACAGACAGAGCATGCATAAATAAATAAATGATGTTATTTACAAAAAGATAAATTTAGACATTGACGAAATATGTAAAAAATCAGTAAGTAGTATGACCGTCTCTCGCGGAGATGCAAGCAGACACTCTGCGATTAATAATACTTCCCAAAATACTGGATTTCCTAAGCGCGGCAAAACGACTGTTGGCTTGTTCGCCGTTTCTATCCTTTTATCTGGTGCGATAACCACAATGCCAACTTGCATTTTACATTATTTGCATAACATGTTCCGATGCGTAATCTCCGAAATTTGCATATTTATACGACCAAAACTTCATGATGTTGCATTGTCAGGCAGTGTATAATGACTGATATCCATAATTTCTCAGTTTTCGTATTTATGAATAGAGGTATAAAATATAGACTTCTTAAAAAATTGAAAGAAAAAAATAAAAATATTCATTAATATTAAGAATTTTAATTGTAAAGGCAATTTTAGATTATTAGTGCTTTGATTATCATATGGAGAAGAATAAGTTTTATATTATACACATACACAGAATCTCATAATAAGTTTTGCTTCAGAAAAATTAAAAATATTTTAAATTTATACTTTCATGCTTTGTTTCTCTATATGGTATGTATAATTTAATTTCTCTTCTCCAGTGACTTTAAATTTTGAAATTAATGAGAAATTTTTTAAAATTTGGATAGATACCTCATAATTTCCTGTAATTGGGAAGTGTTTACAGTAAAATAATTTTTATAGAATTAAAAATATATAAATATACATTTATTTAGTTCAATAATTAAAATAAATGTTCTACACAAATTGATACTACATTTTAACTGATTTTTAACATTTTTGTTGTTTATAATTCCGAAGAAATTTAATAACTCAAAAAATACAGTCACTAATCAACAGATTGTGTGTTTACATTTATTGTTTTAGAATTGTTATAATTTTTACTTTAAAATTTCAAAATGCTGATTTTTTTCTTTTAGATGCTGTAAAAATGAATGCTGCTTTTGGCCAATATTATTGATGTAATAATAACATCCTGCATTAAAAAGTGTTTACGCCATACATAAATTAGATTTCTTAATGAAATGAAAAAATTGTATAATAAAATGTTATATTCATATGTTTTGAATTTAATTTAAAATACACATTCTATAACTAATATTAAATACTTCATTAACTTATAACACTATATAAGTTAAAATTTTTTATAAACACATTAATTTAATACTCTAAAATATAATTTTAAATATTTATCTGCTAAATTGATTGCTGGTTAAACTTTTAATTTAATTTTGCTATGTTTTTCTAATTTTGACTTTTTTTTTTATCTTAATATAATCTTTGATGCAGTAAACTTGTGCTTTGATGTTACTGATTTTACAAAACTCTCTTCTGTGTTTTCACATTTCCTTTTCTTACTCTAAAATAGAATTTTAAATATTTATCTGCCAACTTAATTGCTCGTTAAACTTTTGAATTTAAGTTAAATTTGTTTTTTTAATTTTGATTTTTTTTTATCTTAATATTATCTTCAATGCAGTAAACCTTGTGTTTTGATTTTAATTATTTCACTAAACTCCTGTGTTTTCACATTTCATATTCTTTTCACTATTTTGTCTACATATTCTATTAAGCATATTTTACATTATTTAGCAAACTTCAGCTCCAACACATTTCTACCTTTGAAATGCTAATTTTTTTAAATTGTAATTCATACAAACAATATATATTTAAAAACAGTTATGAAAAAAAAGTGAATGAATAGAAAATTTGGCAAATTGATAAGGTACAATATAAAATTTTACCATGTATTTCTTAAAACTTATGTATTAAAATTTAATACTACTCAAAAAGAATATATTTATTCAGCACACACACATGCAATTTTGTTGTGAATTATTGTATTTTCTATTTTGATTATTGTATTTTCTATTTTGATTTTCTATTTTGATTAGAGAATAAGCTTTGAAAATTGCACAATAAAAACTAGCACTTCTTTTATACTACCGGAAAAAATACATGAAAATGATATTTTAATTCCCACATCTAACTTCTACTACTACTACTAGCCAACGCCCACCCTTGACTGTTCAGCAATGAGGTGGTGCGCTGACCAGTAGAGACGAGCAATCTTAAGTTCTTCAATCTGATCCAGTGTGGAGTGGTCAAAAGCTGGACAGGACTCCAGATGTTCGCCATTCATCTCTTCATTTCCACAGAGGGTGCATTCTGGCAAAGTAACGACTTTTATTCTGTGTAAGTGAGATGGAAGGTAGTCGTGTACTGTTCTTAGACAAAAATTGGCACGCGGAAGGTTGGAATCTATTGGGCCGTTGTTGATCAGGCTTTCCCACTTCTTGCCAGTTGACTCTTTCCGCAGGTATTCCGTCATTTAGGTGTTCACTGCACAGTTAATTTGCTGCTTTGCAGATTTAAGTGAGGAGGGTTGCTTTGGTTGGGGTAGCTCATTGTCTTTTTTGGCCATACAATCAGCCTTTTCGTTTCCAGGAACATTAACGTGACTTGGTACCCACTGGAAAGTTCCACATCTAACTTTAAGAATGCAAAATATATTCTGATCTTTTCTGATATATATACTTAAATAATTCAGACCATAAAAAAGCATGTTTGTTTACAATACTCTAAATAGGATCTCTCACAGCTTCACCTAAAACTGTAGACCAAGGCGAAATGACTACAAGGACTTTAATGCTTGAAGAAAACAAACGCTATATCGTCTGCTGGTTGGATTAAATTAAAAATATTATTTGTAGAACTGTGATTTAAACTGAATTTTTTTCATTCGAAGATTACGGAAAAAAGTTTGAATTAGAAAACGATTTGAGTGGAACGGATCGTAATAGTGAATTTCACAATTTGTGACTTTTAAATTCTATGAGTATCTTGTTTGATAAGCATTGGTTATAATAGCTGTAAATTTTTTTTGTAATATAAAATGGAACTCCATTTTAATGTATTTACATATTTCTTCCTTTACACAGAAATTTATATTTTGATGGTATCAGTTATTGTGGTTTATACATGGCCTCCAAAAGTTAAGGACAAGTTTTTCGAAGCTCACCATAAAAACATAGCACTAAAATTTATGTAAATGATGAAAAACAAATGTTTGTAAATTTATACAAAAATGACAGCTGCACTTAAAAAAAAAAAAAAAAAAGCATGCATGAGAGAAAAAAAAATAGGCAAAAATCAGGCATTCGTAATTATGCGTATAACTTTTGTTGATTTTTAATTTTTACTAGCAGATTCGTTGACAATAGTCAGTGGTATCCCACAATGTCTGAGAGAAGCCATTTGTCCGATTCGTTAAGATGACAAGCGGTCGGATGGATGTAAAGTAGGATGTCATAAGCTGATGCTTATAGAAGACTTAATGTGTCGCGTAGTGTAGTCTACGTCTCTGGAATCAGTATCAAACCGAAATTTTTGTGTTCAGAAGACATGTTCTGGGCCAACCATGAAGTATAACACTTGTAATAGACTGCTTAATAGCTCTATCTTACCGAAGGAGAAGAAACATCTTTGTGATGCAACTTGTTACAGACCATTCTGTAGCATCAGGGACAGGAATATCCGCTAGTACGATGCGATGGCATCTTCACCATGCAGCGATCAGTTATTTGTGTCCCCCTCACCGGACAACACAGAACGGTGGATTAATCTTGGGCAAGAGAACATGTTTCTTGGACCAGGCAGCGATGGGCTTCGGTATTTTTTACAAACGAGTCCAGATTCAAATGAGAGAGCGATTCAAGACGTGGGCTGATCTGGAGAACAAAGCACCACACACCATCAATTCAGACTGTGGAGGAAGAATATTGGTTTTGGCAGGGATTTCACTTGGAGGTCATATGAACCTGCATGTGTTCCACGAAGCTTCCCATTTCGGTAACCAACAACTTAATCGATAGCATGGAAAGTCACTGCTGCCAATGTATTTAAGCTAGGAGTGAGCATGCTCTTTATTAAAACTACTTTTTGTTATGTTTCTATAACATTTTACAACATAAAACTGGGTATTCTTTTTTTTCTAAAAGACTTTTTCAGCGATTTCGCTTTTTTTTTTGTTGTAAATCCTTTATGCGTTTTACTTATGTAAACTTTTAAGGTGCAATCAATATATATTGGTTTTGTGCACATGCCATCCAAATTTGGGGTTTCTATATTCATTTATTTGCAAATTAGGCGCACAAAAACCGGTTGTTCCTTAACTTTTTAAAGCCAATGTATTTCATAACCTAAAAATCCACGGTTTTCAACATATATGAATTTTTACAAAATTTTCTCTTATTCCTCATTATTAGGCACAAATGACTTTATACTGTTTGAAATCTGAATTGCTTCGGTCCCAGGAAGAATTTTACATTTTTTCTTGTCTAAGACAAGTTTCAACTGATTCAACTAGTTGAATCTCCTTACACAATTTCACATCGCAGTTATAATTTTTAAATTCTATAGTTGAAGTTGGGAAAAGATTTTCCTTTTTGCTAAATTCATTTCATCTCTTCTCACTTCAAAATTTGCTTTCCAAAAAATTTTTACATGAGATAAATTTAAATTTTTCTATTACTAAGATATTTTCTTATTTAAAAAAGAAGACTTTTTTGAAGCTGGTACTGATAATTAACTTTAACTGATGATAAAATTTCCAAATCACAAGCTTAAATCTTTTTATACAAAGGGCATGGAAGTATTCTACTTGTACAGTTTTACAAATGTAATTCACTCTATATCACCAATAAAAAAAATTGCTTTTACTCTTCATCTTCTTAAAATATCTCGAGCTTTTGGAATTTACAAGTTAAAATCCTTATTTTTGATTAAATTTAAAATTTTTTTATTTAGTTCATATAACGTAAAACAATCAGTTTCAATGGATTTCCATTCTACACACGTAAGCTATACTGCAAGTCTAATTTAGGATACAACCTATTCTTATCTTATACACCGTATCTTATCTTTTGCAAACCTATTTTATAATAAAAAACAATGTTTTCAACCCAATCTTTATTTTTTTGAAAAATTTCAGCGTCGATTCCAAAAGACTTGTCGATTGAGAGGAGCAGCAACTGTAACTAAAGAAAAATTGAAATGAAAATATTGATATTTTTTGGTGAACATATTTTCATAGAGAAATAAAATTAATTCTAAATCAACCATGCATTAACTATCTCTAAAGGAAGATCTTCAAGGCACACATATCAGAAAGTATAATAGCTATATGCACATATTTTCAGGTGTACTCCACGAATTGCTTTGATATCAACACCTCATCATTGTTTATAATTTAGAGACAATGAATAAAAAACTTGGATTTGAATAATAAAATTATATAATTGAGATAACATGATAGTAATAAAAAAGACAAGCCATTTTTATTTTATTTTTTAAAAATGAATAATAATAAATTTCAATTCCAAACTAAATAAATAAATAAAACATATTTTTTCTTGTTTTCTTTTTGCAAAATGATACATTTTTCTTATAATAAATAAAAAGATAAATTCATTTTTTTTAAAAAAAAGCTTTAGATATGCTCAGATTAGTTAGTAGCATAGCTCAAATACCCCTTTAGCAGTCTCAGATGTAATATTGTATTAAGTGAATCATTATATGAAGATTATATGCATTAACAAATATGAATTGAAAATATAATTTTATTGATAACAAATGCATAATGAGAAATTTTTGCAAAAGCAAAGAAAATTGATTTCTTAAAACAATGTGAAAATCAAAATAATTATTAGAGTAAAAAAGAATGATAGTAAATATCAATAAAAATTGGAATTTTTTAGTAAATCTCAATTAATTAGAGTTAACTTTTTTCAAAGAAAAATAAGTTTAAAATGAATATATTACTGCAAAGTAATAAAGAAATTAAAAAAAAGCAAAGTTAAACAAATATTCATATAAAAAATTAGGTAACATGTATGACTTAGTTTTTAATGAAGTGAATTTCTTTACAGATCACTATGTTTAATTTTTCATAGTAATTTGCAATATTATCTTTATTTACTAAGAATGATTGTAATATTCTTTAATTACGAAGAATCAGTACATACACACTTTAAAAAATTCTTATTAGGAAATAAAAATATTTTGTTCAGTAAGGAGCAATAAATTTGCTTTCTGTTTTTTGCAAATGTTATCGTAAACTCCATCTCTTTTTTGGGCGAAATTCTTTCTATTATCTTAATTTATTGTTATTAAAATAACTATGAACATAAGCATAAAATTTCGGATTTAATTTTTTCGTCAAGATTTTTTAAAATGTAACAGTTGTATTGAAAGTTATTTACTTATTAGCAATCATTCTCCCTCTAATATAAATAATTTAAATAATTAAAAATAATAAAGACAAAAGAAATATTTTATTTTCATACAGAAATCTATCTATTAAAATTAGTTATGGAAATAAAAATAGCTGCTATTATTCTATCGAAATCTATTATATATAATCTTGTGAATTGAAATTTATGTTGACCTTTTTTAGAAACAATAATAGTGATGATACAAAAAAAAAAAAAAAAAAAAAAACATTAGTATATTATATAATAATGAAGTTACTATATAAATAGCTACAGTACAAAGGTTCTATTTCATTAAAATTTATGAAAAACATTAATTTCTAAATTTCTACCTACTCAGCATTGAGATCAATGTTCATAAATTCTAAGATTGATTTACAGAGTAAATAAGTTTATACTTTTGTTATAACCTTCAATGATTAACACAAATCATGTTTATTATCGGTATTTACTGGGAATAATAATAATAATATTTAATTATTATCCAATCAATTAAAACAGTCAATTCTACATGGTTAACATATCAAAAGTTATTGCTTTTTCCATCTGTTATTTTAAAATAGAACAATAATCGAAAATAATATGGAAATAAGGACATGATACAAAGCAAGTAAAACTAAGCCCAAACATACATTAGATCCATGATTAAAAGTTCGTTTTTAATGTAATCAGTGTAAAAATGATTTACAAAGAAGAAACGTAATAAAGTGTTTGTAAAATAAAAAGGTAACAAAATGCTTCTCTTAAAGTAAAATTTTGCATCCAAATATATATATTAAATGATGTATCTAATACTTCATGAATTTCATACTGATATATGGAAGAAAATTCCTTTGCACTAACAAATATCTCAGACAGGTGACTGATTGACACACACTGATGTTTTCTATAAAATAAACTGAGAAATTTTAATATCTAAATTTATTTTAGTGAAATATTTCTACATATATTTTATACAAAATATAAAAGTATTCTAAAAGAACTCATTTTGATAAATACTGCCATGATAAAAAACAAATAAAATGCTATAATAAAATTAATATAATAAACTGCCAGTTTATTAAAACTTTAGGTCTAGCATTTTTAGTTGTTTTAAAAATATACTGAAATGAATCAATCACAATCTTCTACAATTTATATGTATTAATATGATGATAATGTATTATTATGATGATAAATATGATTTCTTTTGACAATCTCATTCTTTATTTAGTTTTTCTAGCTTTTTACGTCTTTCAGCTCTTTTTGAACTTCCTGGCATTGGCTGTAGATGAGTACTGGAAGGTATGTTACTGAAATAAAATAGTACAGATGTGATTTGTGATGCAATGACTTTAAAGCATATTGAGAAACATATAAACAAGATAAAACACAAATGACTCTAATAATGTAAAAATATAATTTCACTAAGAATATTTATATAATTAATTTTTTTTATTTTACTCAACTCTTTGAATTCCTTCTGAAGTTTGTTTGATTTATTGAAACTTAATTGTTGTGGTTGAGGATCACTACTAGGAGGCTGGCTTCTAAATATTAAGGAAACATTCTCAGAACATACAATTATTAATCAAACATATTTACTTGCATTTTGAATAGAAATAAAAATACTGAGAAAAATGTTGATACGTTGTTACTTAACTCTTTTAATTTTTTACGTCTTTCAGATCGTTTTGAATGTTTTGGCAATTTAGGAAGATCATTACATGATGACTGGTTCCTATAATAACAGATAATTAGAATATATATTTTTAAAGACTAAAATAACATTTCTACTTATAGTATTCCAGTATAAAAAATAATAAATGCACAAAATTTAATAGTTAATATTAAAACATAATATACATAGAAAAATGTTTATATTATTTATATATTGTTTTTTACACTTAAACGATTTTTATCATTACTCGTCAAGAAATTTATTACACTTATATGAAACGTAATACTAAAATCTGATACAATAAAAAATGGAAAAGTAAATATTTAATGCAAGAATACATACAGTTGAATAAATTATTTATCAATAGTGACAACATTATGTTTGATATCATCAAATACAAAGTAAAAGAAACTTTTATAATAAAACAATTGGCAGTAGTCTTGAATCTAAAACATTATAAGCTTTTCAAAAGCAATCATCAATGAATCATTTAAAAATGTTTAAATCTTAGCACTAATATTTATTTCCAAGAATATGAAATATTGAACACAAAAATTATTGAAATAACAGCATATGCATCAAATATTTAAAAACTCGTTTTATAATATTGAGAGAAAATTGTAGATTTTGCAATTTCATTTGAGAATACACACACATATTCCCCTTTCCCTAAAAATAAACTTGTTTTGTTAAGGAAAATAAAATTTAGGTAAATTAAATAATTGTTAGAAAATCATTACATTATTTGCTGAGCACTACAATCGTTTAACAGTCAAATGAGCATAAATAATTTATGAATGAAGATCTGTGAATTCTCTTATAAAATTAGAAATACTTGTTTATTTTGGAATATTTCTAGACAATTTAAAGTTGACAAATTGAAAACTCAATAATAAGGAATTCAATAATTTAGTAAGAAAGAGAAAGCATTAATAAATAAGTATTAATAAAATTTATAAGTAATAAATTAATAAAATAATAGTTTGAGAATTTCAATTATTTAAAAATTTAAAATTACAAAAAATAAAATACATAGAATAATTTAGCACAGATTTCAAGAAATTTGTGTTAAATCTGTGTTAATGTTAAAATGTTAACAGTAACTTAGCACATAGTTTTAATTTTGAAGTTTAAAATTTCCAGAAAACAATTCTTTAGAATTCTGATACAAAATATATTTATTCCAATCTATTTGATGATGATATTATGCCTATTTCATGTTGATATAAAATACTATGATTTCTCTATACTCAATAATATTTTTTAATCATTATTGGTTTTCTTTTTGCTTATATAGAAAAGTGCAAGGAAGGATACATGGGTAATTTCTTCTTTTTGCAGACTGATATACTTACATTCTCATAATATTTTTGTAAAATTTTCTGTAGTAGAAACAGAATTCATGGCTAATTTATTATTTTTCTATTGTCATTCACTTTAATTATAATAGAGAAAACAAATATCTTATTAATGATAAACATAATTAATTCATATTATGTTAATTTCCAATAGTATATATATATATAATATAACAGGAAATCCAGTTTCATTAAACATTTATAGGATTAACATAAGAGCCAGGGAAAATAGCACCATAATTTTAGCTTAAAAAAAAAAGTTTTATGATTTTTGATTTTCAAATTTATTTTTAATATATTTCTTCATTTATTCTAGTCATAAAATTTTAAGTAACTTTTTTTTATATAAAAAAATATAATAATAAATGAATTTTCAAGGAATGTTATAATGATCTTTTTAAAAAGTGTTATAATGATTTTTGACTAAAATAGTTGATTTTAAATTTATTTAAAGATTCCAAAAAATATTTCTTGCTTGTAAAGAATCAGTTTAATCGATTGTGCACAAAAATATTAACCGTAAATAAATATTGTAAAATATTTTCATAAAAGCGAATTGATTGCTACTTTAAAGATAAAATAGACACAACTTTAAAGTTTTAACATGAACATAGGAAACACGTTAATAATAAGTACTCAGGTTTGATGAACAAAGTATTACTCATCATAAATAAATTTAGGTATTTGAATAAGGTTTTTCTTAAGTATTTAGATTCATACCTTAGAATTCAATTCATTTTTTAAACCAATTCACATTAGTTGGAACAATTTAAGAATAAAATAATTAACTGTTATTTGAATTAACAATTACAATTATTTATAGCAATTTTCTAATATTTCCAAATTTTAAGCATCAATGATTATCTAAATCTTCAAACAAATATGAAATTAATCAACAAATATGAAATATATGTCTTACACATAGCCGTCTGATTTTGAAGCTTGTTCTGTCACTGCAACAACTTTAAATTGACCAGACTGTGTAATAATAGCAGTTAACTACAAGAAAAACAAATATTTCAAAATAAAGTAATTTTATTTATAAATATAAAATTTAATTGCAAAATAAGATAGTTGCAATAAAAAATTATGAAATTTATAACTACCAAAAGTGAATTAAATAAGTTTTTAACCATTAATAACATGGTTAGAAACACAAAATGTTTGTCACTAATAAACAAAAAATAGTAGAAAATTAAAAAATTCCCTCATTTTCACAATGTACAATTAATTCAAAAAGTAAAATAATAATAATTTAGTCAGTCTAAATTAAGAACGGCTGATATTTTTGTGTACAGTCCACATAAGTACATAGACCTTACTAATCATAATTCCTCCATTGCTGTTATTAAAGAGAGTGTTAATGAGTCTCTCACAATCATTTAATGATGTCAGCCATTTTAGTTATTAAATATCTAGCAAAGGAAAGATCATCCAAAGGAATATCCTTATTTTTTAAAAATACTTAAAAAATTTACAAATACTTATTTTACGTATTTGTTTGTTTTATATATTTTCAATAATCTTTATAGTCATCTTCATTGCTTTATCCAAAGTATAACATTCTTAATGTTTATGAATTTTTCAACAAAATTGTGATGCAAATATTTACATTCATCATGTACAACTAATTGCTACAAATATTTGTACATGAGTTTTATGTTTCAATGCAAAAGAGGATGTGTATATCTTTGAAAATTCAAGCAGATCCATTAAAATGCCCCCATTAAAATGTAAGGTCAATCATAATTATTTTCTAGTATCTAAAAATTTTGTATAAATTATTTTTACTTTTAAATTTTTTAAAAATAAGCTTTAAATTTTTAATGATATTGATTATTAGCCACTGTGCTAATTTACATACAAGATCTTATATATACTTGTACTTTTGATATTGGCCACATGTAAATGAAATGCACTCAGAACTTTTAAAATCGATCTTGCCTTCTGTCGTGAGCACAGCTTAATTTTTATAAAGCCTATTGGTGATATCAAATACGTTTTAATTTTTAACAGATGTTCATTTCTGAATGATACAAGTGAGATCAAAATAGTAAAAAAGAATATATAAAAACTGACTAGAAAGGGAATGGAGAAGAGAGGAGCCTCTTCTGTTTAATTTCAGAGGTATATGTCAGAAAACAAATAATGCCATACAGGTAAATGGTCTCAAAGGCATAAAAAAGCTAAAAATGCAATTTTCTTATAAACAATATTTGCTAAAAATGAGAATTTATTTAATTCAATGAGAAGAGCGATGTTATTCTAATGTATACATATGCACATAATGAAGATATCCAACCAAACAACGATGTGATTGGCAGCACATATGTAAAACAATAAATGTTTGGCAAAGCAATCAGATCAGGTATTGCTGTTACAAAGAAAATGATTAAGCTTTAAATAATTTTGAGCATGGTGGCATTAAAGTTGATACATAAGAAGTAAACATATTTTCGTGGTAGTGATGAAATTTGGATTTTCGTGTACCACTATTTCCAATGTGTACTGTAAATATCAATTATTCAGTAAAAGGGCTGTGGTGGCCTAGTTGCTTAGGACGTCGTTCTCATTGTCGGAAGGTAGTGAGTTCGAATCCTGACTTATCCAAAGATCTATTATATTCACTGAAGGAAACTGGGGCACATTAAATAGACTGTGGTCACAAGGTACTCCAAGTGAAATAATACATATGGATGTGGCAGGTTAAGGGGTTGAGGTCTTTGGCTTAGTCCTTGTTTCTAAATTAAGAAGGATGCAGCCCAAACGATTTCTAAGTACAGCTTAACTCAGGAATACATCCAGCAAAGAATGCTGGTGCAACAACAATCTAGTCAATTAGAAAATCTTATATAGCAGTAAGGCTGGAAAAAGGACTTGAAAGGACGCGGTTGACAACCTACAAGAATTCTCAAATGAAATAGATGTGCAATACTTCTTCAAACTGCTTCAGATTATTTCTGTTTTTAGATAGACTTTCATTGGCCATCTAAATCACCAGACATACACATTATTGAGCATATAAGGGTTGCCTTGGAATTAGCTATTCAGAAAAGATTTCCACTAATTCATATTCATATAAATTTTCGAATTGTTTATGTGTTTCATTTTGTAAAATGCCTTCAGGGTATCTTCAGACTTCAGTTGTATCCATATTTCAGTGTGTTGTGGCACTTTTGAGTGCGTGTAATAAATCAAACTATGTTAGTTAGGCCTACTAGTTTTTACTAGGACTTGAGTCCATTTTAACATATATAAATTTTATATTTTAAATATATAAGCAAAATAATTAATCACGTTTTTTTTTTGAATGAAACAGTATTACAAGACGAATATAACTTTTTAATGATTTGTTAACTTGCAATACATATATAAGATAACTATATAGGTATAGTACTTATATCATTAACACATGCTACATCTATATGACAAGTTGTATTGAATTAATCATTTAAAAATTCAATATTTTAATATTAAATTTCAATCATATTATCAATAACACAAAATAATTCTCGAGACCCAAAAAATTTCAATCATACATACTGTTTCCGATTTTTCAATATTTTCAAAACTTTCAACAGATCTTTGTGAATCTGTAAAATTGATCATAGCATTATCCTTATGATAATCTAAACTTCTTTACATTTAAAATATATTTAATAATCAGTTGTTACAAAATTGTATCAGAAAAACACTACAGAAACAAATCGACTAGTAACGATAAATGCTTCGTAAATGATAAGTGGGAAAATTCTGATAAGTGTTTGTTACATCTAGACAACATAGTTCATTTAAATATAAAATAAAGTATTTGACTTAAAAATTTTGAACATTTTAGTTAAATTGATTAAAATTTGATTAATATTATGTAAATTTTGAGTAAAAAATACCACGAAAGCAAAGTAAATTGCTGGAGTTGAAAGATGAAAATCCTCCTTCATAGACAATTACAGTTCTTTCTATTTTATAATGAAAGAAGCAATATTGGTAAGCTATGGTAAACAGTTTTGGAACAGAGAAATATAAGAAAATGATAATTATAAAAAATATCATTAGCATTACACTGATATTTTAAATGTAAAAGACAACATGTAATCCAAATTCAATACTTCAAAAGAAATAAACAAGTATTTATTCATCATTTAACATTTATTTAAATATTTTTATCCCTATCAATATTCTTTTCAAAATGAGTTTTCAATAAAGCATGCCTTTTTTCATCTGCAGCAAAGAATTCTCCAAAACCAAAAAAATAATCTCTATACTGATATAATAAGACTAGATATAAAACAAGCATTTGATTCAATTTGGAGACCAGAGTTCTGAAGAGTATTGTATCATACGAGATCTTTCTCAAATATTCTAAACAAAATATATAGCATTTTGTAAAGTTGAAAATTTATCTTAATTTATAGAGGAGAATATACAGAATCAATCAGATAAAAGCTCCACAGGGATAAGTAGGGGGCCCTGATTATGGAACTCACACAACAATAAAATATTATATCGATGGGAATCAAAATATCGATAATTTTTTGCAAATGACTCTCTGATTGGAATAGGTGGTAAAACAAAACAAAAGTTAAAGAACAATGGTAACAATTCATTACAGGTTTTCTATGAGCTATGCAATTCCTTGAAGTTCAATTTAGCACCTGTAAAATCAGCTGTACATATAATAGGTAAAAAAATAGGAGATTAAACTTTAATCCAGAAATTCAAATCAACAATCAAAGCAAAATATATACAAAATTATTGCTATACCTTGGCATACAAATTGATCAAACTATTATTCCTTCTGCATACTAGATACTTGAAAACTAAAATTTATCTAATAGCTAAAAATTTTAGAAGAATGGCTGGATATACCAGAGGAATACAAAGTCATATCTAAATAATAATATAACTGATAATCATTAAGAAAATAAACAAATATGGATGTTCATTTTAGGCTTACCCAATGAAACAAAGAAAAATTTAAGCACATAACAATATACAGTCACTATTCCTATTATTGATCACAAGATGCTAGAAAACCACATCCACACACTATAACTGATATATCCCCACTACTAATAATCCTGGAAGCAATAGCATAGAAAATCTCACTCTTATTTTTGAATAATGACATACAAATGAATAATGAAAAATACTATTCCAATAGAATTCTCAAACTCAAAAGATTTCACTAATTTTATTTCTTTTGTTCTCTTTATATAAAATTCAAATTATTCCTACTGTTAAACATTGTGAATTTCAATTACTTCAATTATAATTACTTGTAATTATAATTGTAAATTATAATTACTAAGAGTTTGCAAATTATAATTTACAATGTCTTAGTAATAGCAATCAAAAAAATATACATTTAAATTATTATATGGAAGGACCAAATTGTAAAAGTGTCATTATGGCAGCTTTTATACCCCTGCTACGAAATAAAAAATAACAAAAAGTGAATAGAAACTTCATAAAATATTCGGTAATCCATGCTGAGTGAATGCTGAACTATCCTCAAAGCTATCAAATAGTATGAACATTACTCACACATAATAGTTAACATCTGGTCAGATTTGCAAGCAGTACTCTTAATTACAGTTATACAAACCATAACTGACAATTTATCAATGATATGCAAAGATTAATTCAAAGATTAAAAATTTTTATTAACAGCTGGTTAGAGGGCCATAGTAGTATAACAGGTAATGAATTAGCAAATACACTTGCTAAAATGAAAATAACATAGTTATCATCGAAAGAAGTAAACATACCATTACCAAAATCCTATTTTAAAAGTCAAATCAAAATTTTCATTCAAAATAACTGGCAATTTAAATGGTCCAATGAATATAAAGCAGGCAGTTATTTTCGACAACATCTTCAGTTTTACCTACGCGTTCATGTTCCAATTGTTATAAAAATTATTTTATATTACTCAACATGATTTTCAAATAACAGATTGTAAGCACTTATTTGTAATTTTATAAAATACTTATTTCATATAGTTTTACCTAACATATCACTTTTTTGTTTATTATACTATATACTCTTATTATGAACACTTCCAGTTCAAAATTATAAAATTAAATATTTACATAATAAAAGATTAAAAATATTACTTAAGTTTGCAAAATCACCATTGGGTAAATGAAATGTGATGTGACTCCTATTCTGCGATAAGAGTCACAGATTTAACATGCTGTTAAATGTATGTCAAAACTAACAAATTGGATTAGTGGTGGGAGTGCAAAACCTGCTAGCCAAATGTAAAGTCAAAGGCTTTCCCACTCTAACTGGAGCTGGCATTTTCATACACAATATTTTTTGATGAGTAAACGGCATGATAGATTGAGGCAGGTGACATATTATGAGTAACAAGAAATGAATGAATAACAACTCTGCAAAAATAAAGTCTGAGTATCCATTTTTAAAAATATATGTATTTTTACAATCTAAATACTTTCTTTTCATAGATCATTCATAGAAATTTGAGAAAATTACTAATATATTATTTAGGTAATCAACATTGCCTTTTTAAAATTTTATATCCTAAACCTCATTAACAAAATTGCTTTCAAATGTCTGAAAATATGATTTTCTTCATTCGAAACTACTGATTTATTTTTATGCAATACAGAATTCACATTAACTTTTTTCTTCTCAATGCTATATTTCTGAAATTATTAACTATGATTATAAGAATGCAGCAATAACAACATTCAAGGACTTTTCCTTATTTTAATTATTAATGTCATTATTTTTATAGCAGGAAATCTTATAACAGAACATTTTATTACGATTTAGGTATTCCTATTGTAACATGATTAGAAATGCAATGATCATTTCAAGATACAGGAAACATAAATTAATGTTCATTTAGTTACATTATAATATAACATAAGTAATCCCTTTAACTAAAAATGATTGAGCATACCATTCTTTTTATGTTTGATTCAAAACGCATGTCGACAAAAAATGTATAAGAGTTTTGTCCCATGATTATCATAAAGATAACAGTAAACTTTTAAAAATGTCTAACTTTACATATGTATGACAAATTATATACATATAATTCTATGTGAGAGATATATTCATATAAGTAAAAAATAAAATATTTAAAATTATGGCAAATAAAAAAATTTGAATGTAAAGTTATTATTATATGGTAAATGATATTGAATTCTATAAATTTTAATTTAAGTAATAAAATTTATTCAATTAATTAACATTTATTATACAATAATAGCTATAAATTAAAAATTTTTACTTAAAATAATTATAAGAAATTTATTAATGAAGAAAATTAGCTCTTCACACACACACACACTAATATTTCACAGTTTATTTCATTCTTAAGGAAACATACCTGATTCATAGACGTCTCCATTATTCTTATACTCAGAAGTTAAATTAGACGAATATAGGTTTTTTCTGCTACTTTGTTTCACTTTGCTATTTGTACTCTGTAAAGAAGTAAAAATGCAAATAAGATAGTAATAATTATATAAAATGAACCCTGAAAATCATAAGTTAAATTTAAAATAGATAATGAGTGAAATTTCATAAATCAAATAAGGATTGAAGCAAAATGTAATTATAATAAATTTCTCTATTCATTAAACAGAATACAGTAAATTAATTCAAATAAGCTATTTCTCATTAAATATAATATGGCTAACAGTGCAATGTTAAACTTTCTCTTATAAAACAAGCAAATACTTAAATTTTTACATGTTTTGAATTAAATCAATTTTTAATTTCATACTTTTTCAACAAATTATGATCTTTCAATTGAAGAAAATTTAATTACATTTCATATGTACTAAACGACTTTTTTGTTTAAAAACAGTTCTAGGAAAATTATAGAAAATTTTGCACACATTTTAATCATAATTGAAAAAATGAAATAGCTAATAAAAACTGACAAACATAAATATTATAAGATTCAGCAGTAATATAGATTCAGCACTATCTTAAGGTAAACTTAAATATACATGATATATTTCCAACTTAAATTACTGTATAGTTTTAGTATGTCTTCTTAAGTTTATTTTTGTTTATAAGAAGTAATTCACAATAAGAACACACAATTTAAAATGAATTCTAATCAACTGCAAAAATTACTCTGGAAGTGAGAACGGAACATATGATTTGTTGGCTACTGTGTTAACAGCTCGACAAAAGCGAATCTAGAAAAATAGAATATGTAACTGAAATACTAATTCGATTATATAACTAATGCTTATATAAACATATAAGCCGAATACTTTTGTTTTTACAGAAATTATATAATTGAATAGCATATGAATCAGCAGAAAAGAAAACAAAGTAAAAAAACAATTAGAGCAAGTTATATGTTTCTCATTGCAATTTTTATTTTCTCATTTTTTACAAAAATATCAATATTACAGGAAAACTAGAAAAAATACATTGAATGTATATATATATATATATTACTAAATAATTACTTACATACATTTTTGGCTGAACATGACACTCTTTTGCCTGAGAGCCCTTTGATTGTTCCAGGTGATCCAAATGTTTATCAGATGTTTTTAATTTATAAAGATCAGATTTTTCACACTGAGAAATTCTTCTGACAATTTTGGATCTAGGCAATTCATGCAAAATATCAGAACTGTTTTCTGAAAAATGTTTTAACGTAAAAGCTATAACAAAGAATTACGTAAAATAATATTCAACAAAAAACATTAATTTATGGTATCCTAATGTTGTATAACAGAATTTTAGGAAGAATAAATGATTTAGGTACACAATACTTAAATTTTATAATAATATAATTATTAACATACAAAGATTTAAAACAAAAACTTATATTTTAACTTACAGAATAATATCATGATAATTTAATAATGTTAGTTTATATTGAGTAATTTCTAAAATAATCTAAACTTTTCTGAATAATTTTATAAAAGAAAGATTGTAAATTATTGCAAGATATTCATTTAAGGGCAATGAAAATTACTGTAACACCTTTCCCCAATATTCTCTTTTCAAGACAATGTAAGAAAAATGACTATTTTTATGATTTCGGTAAAACATTTACAGAAATATATGAGTCACTGTGAATCTACTTTAATGTGACATGTTTGACATTTGAATAAAAGATAGATGCAAATTTGATGAAAAATAGTTACATTGAACAATGTTAGTAAAAGACAGTTTTAACACCAATAGTACATAATTTAAAAATTTAAATTGGTAAACTGATAAAAATATAAATTTGTTGAAATGAATGCTTTTGTAGTGCATGCTATGTTTTAAATCATTATTAGAAAAGAAAGATAGAGAACTCCTTCCCCGCCATAAACACGTACCACTATTTAAGAAAACATTATCCATAACAACTGTCAGAAAACAATCAAATTTTTTTGCTCATATAAATCTTGGTAGGAAAAACTTAAAAAACAAATAATTTAAAACAAAGTGGTTTTCAACCATTTCAAAGATGTCCATTAGAAATATAGGAGGTGTCAAAAATACTAGAACTTTATAAAAAGGTTTTAACTATTAGTATATTAAAGACGAAATTATGTGAAATTGCATGAATGATCTTTCATAATAAAAATTAGCTGATGGCAAGACAATGTATACTTCATTTTGCATAAAAAATAAAGGTAGTAATATTTGTACATCATTAATGTGAAATAACTTCGCAAATACTGGCCATGTATTAATAAGCAATTTCATTATTTATTTAATTTTATTTTTCCAAAAAATAGTTATTTTATCATACACTGATATTTTTCAATAGTAAAGACTGAAAACGTCAGCATGTAGAAAAATAAAATGTGTCAAAAATTATTTCTAATCATCAATAGCAATTTCATTGTCTTATGTTATAAAACTAAAAAATTCAGGTAAAATTAAGGAAATAATTATATATGAATTTTAATTTAATAAACAATTTGGAAAAGGATAAAGAAAACTGATTATATTTTTTAATTATCTGCTACATGAACACACATCAGGAATAAAAGGTTCACATATTTTGAAATAAGAGTATATATAGTTGAGCTTTTTCAAATACATTACATCATATGAAATTATAATGAACAAAAAGTAGTAAGTCAGAAAAATGATATAAATAAAAATTATAACATTTGAATTTTAAAAATTTCAACTGTATATAGCAGAATGTAATTAAGAATTTTCTTCTGAATGCTGCTTATTATAATAATGAAAATACAATTATTTGATGTAAATTAAAGTATAAAAAAATCCTGAATTTATCAACACAAATTAATAATTTAGCTATACATACCTCCATCATACACATATATAAATATAGGAATTGTTTCTTCAGATGAACTAACAGCCATCATGTGCTCAAATGGATGATAGTCAATACAAGACAATTGGCAAGAATGTAATGTGTTAGGTACAGTCTTACAAATTTGACCTATGTAATCAAAAAATTAGAATCAGATCCCATAAATCACAAGTAAATTTTTCAAAAATTATCTATTCAAATACTTGTGTTAACTGAAAATATTTATAAGTTGCAAGTTATAGTACAGCAATTCTAATGTAATTTTCATAAATATGGGAGTTAAATCTGTAAATAGTAATATTTTTGAACTATTGAAAGTATTACTAGGTAACTTACATGGATTAAAATGTTTCCATATTATTAAATACATAAAATGAGATAATAGGTTGAGGAATAAATGTTTAGCGTTTTTATATTTTCTTTTGTTTTGCAACGATTTTTTTGCAGTTTGACAAAGTATATGATATTTATTTGTTAGAGCTTCTCTGCTCTACAGAATTGTGCTGATCTCTTTTTAAATAATTTAATTTTTATTAATTTTAGAGCTTAGAATATGTTGGAGGTAAAATACAACATTTTCAACACCTGCCCTTTCTCTTTTCGATGCATCTTTTCTTCTTTGCTTAATTGAATGAATATTTGCTTCTTTGGATGGAAGTCAGGCCTGACCTCCATCCAAAGATCATGATCTAAGTTTTGTAGGACTGGGAAGGCATTCTACGTTGGAAAATGATTGAAAGGTATGCAACGGTCATTAAGAAGCTCTACATAGCCCAGCTACACCATGTGATAGAGGCTATTTGACTGAAAAGACTCCATCAACAAGGCCAAACCATACTCGTTCACGACAATGCCAGGCCTCACCCATTTAGCACAAGTCGTCACAGCCCTACTCAAAGAGCTCGAATGGGAGGTCCTTTAGCATCCACTATATTTTTGGACTTTGCACCAATAGATTACTATCATTGTCACTCGCTGACAAACCACATAAAAGGCGACTCCTTTGAAGATGAAGAGGACTTTAAAATCTAAACAACTTCTTCGATACCAGACCACTCAGTTTTTGGAGAAACGGCATAAACAAATTGGTTGAGATGTGGGAGGAGGCTGTAAATGACAATGGCGAATACGTGATTGAATAATTTATTGTTATAATTATTGATTTTTGTTTAAATAAAAGTCTTTGATAAAAATGCTATAAACTAATTCCCCAATATAGTGTAATATGGTACAAATAGCAAAAGAAGAAAAATAAACATTTCATACTGGAGTGGTCATAGTATGTTATAATGACACAAATTACTATTTATGCATATAGTTATTTCAATAAGAAAGTGAGTACTAATCTCATACAGACAAAAATTCTATTGAATAAATATATTTATGGCATATAAAGTCTACTACACTTCCAAAAATAATTAATAAACAGTTTCTTTCACCACAAAACAAGTTTTGTATGGATAACTGGAAATACACAAAAACAGGAAAAGCTATAATCTATACACATTAAATTAGTTTTAACATGTAACTACAGGTAAAATCATAATCATGAATTTGAAAGCTAAATTTTAGCACAATGCTTTTACAAGATGTAAAAAAAATATATCATTTATTAAATAATAGAACATCAAGTGTCTAGATCAACAATTTACATTATCATCAAACCACAGTTTTCTATTCAATGCCAAAAAGAATATAATTTTAAAAAGAAATTAAAAAATCTTTAAGCATAGATATTGAGTAAAAATTTTCTTAAGAAAAAAAAAATTTTATAAACTTAATCACATTAAAAAAGCAAACATTTTAAAAATTAACTGACATAATTAAGCATACAGATGATATTTATGACGAATGATAAAGTAGAAAGATAATTTAAAACATAATTAGCTTAATAAATGTAAACAACTACACATGCAATTTTATGTAGAATTCATTTTAGAAAAAACCTGTTTTTTTATAGAATGAAAAAGACAAAATTTCTCCCCAGTTTTAAAGCAATTATAAGATTTTTATTTTTTGAATGATAAAGTTATTTTTTGACGAAAAGAACAATGTATTGAAAAAAAATAATCTTGCAAACTATATTTCTGTCATAAAAAGAGATATTTTATGACAGAAATATAGTTTGCAAGATTAAATTTAATTCTTGAAGTATTGCATAATTTTAAGTAAGATTTTCAAGTTAAATATACAATTCAATATTATTATTTCATTAAATACTTGAAAACTATTTCCAAATGATAATCATGCAGTTTATTTTATGTAGAAAAAATATACTTATACCAGATTTCATATTCCACACAGAAATACTTCCATCTCGATTGCACAAAAAAAGTAGATTTCCACAAGGTGAGAAGCATCCATTCAACACATTTACAGGTTTAATTAAAGGCTTAAATTGAAACAATACTTTTTCCCTAAATTCAAATATATTCACATTAGAGTTTTAGAAACTTAACTAACAACATAATTTGTAAAAAATATTAATAAATGGTGAAAATATATCTCGAAAAATTTACACTTATTCAGAAACAATCATGAATGAATAATTCAGATGTTTGTTGTAAACCTTTCATTATAAGCTTTTTTCTAATTTCCCAATGAATTATTATAAATATTGAATGATACAATTATAGACAAGGTTTAAAAGCTAAAAATTTCAAAAGGATTCGGCCACATTACTTTTTGTTATAAAAATGATAATTTATTATTTTCTTAATATTATTTTTAATGTTTTTCTTTACAAAATTAATTAAAAGTATTTACATTATTATCCTGATTTTATCAATTACAAAACCTGCTCTATACAAGGCACAATTTAAGGTTATAATCTCCTGTACAGAACAGCATTTAATGCAGTAAAAATCTAGTACTGTAGGTGAGAGGATTTGTAACAGGATAAATAAATTTCATGGTAAAATAGCCTGTTTTTCACAGGATTTAATCAAAAAATTGGTGACATTTTACATTAAATCTTAATGAGACATTTTTTATCATTGATAACAAAAAGAGAATGGCTAAAAAAATTGATTTTATATTAAAATTTGTGTATTTTTGAAAAATTGACATCAGATTTCTCATTTAAAAATCAGCAATGATTTTTTTTATCTAATTTTTATTCAGTACAATACACAAAAGAAATATTTGATTATATTCTTAACACAATTGTCCTAATTCATAAATACTTTTATCATCTTTTTAAATATGATTAATGCAAATTAAAATTTAATAAACCTGAATTTTTTGATCAACTGTTTAAAAGAACAGAACTATCAAAATACTAATCCCTCATTATTGTTTACCTATAAAGTTATATCTGGACAAATTTAGAAAGAGATAACAATTTTAAAAACTCAGTTTTAAAATTATAGTTATATTATCAGTTTTAAAATTATAGTAGTTTGGAAAAAACTACTAAAGTTAAATTATCAATTAAATAATAAGTTAATTAAATTAATAAACAATAACTAAAGTTAAATTATCATGATTTTTAAGAGTCGGGCCATTTGCATATTAGTATCAATGAAGTTTTATCTTTTATTCTAGCAGATATTTATAATGATTGAATGAACTGTATCAAAAATCATCAATACGAGATTGTCAGTATTTCAATACACTCATCACTTTAAATAAACTAAAATTTTTACGATGAAAATTTCATAAACATCACCTTTCAAAATTAAAGCTAATTATTTAAAGTTGTAGTTTCATAAACAAAATAGTTTTCATGTATCATAAATTAAAATACAGTATATTCAAAACATATTTGCATAATCATTGCAAATTGCATTTTAATTTTTTCTCTAAAGAATTATTTATATTTCTCTATACAAAGCCTAAATTTTCTAAAAGCATGCAATATCCATTGCTTTTAATTACCCAGCAAAATTTAGAATTTTAATAGTTTTTTTTAATTATTCTGTGGCAATTATTCTTATTTTTCAAGAACTCTTTCCAGAGTATTTTTATTTTCGATATCCCCCTGTAACTTAGGAAACCAAAGAGTTATGTAAATGTATAATATTTACATCTGGTGTTTACAGAGGGGTAAAAGGTCATTTCAGTGTGTTGTACAATACTAAAATTTGAGTATTAAGAACTGTATTCTTTATTTTTTATTTTGTATTCTTTACTTTTTATTTTTTCATTATTTTCAATCATTGAATTTAATGCAACATGTAATGGTAAGCATAAATGCATGAATATTTTTGGCATTTACTGAAAATATCTGTTAGAAATACATTGCACATTTCTAAAATAATCTTAATAACTTCATTTATCAAACACACAATTCATTTGTATTTTATATTGTCAATCATAAAAAAATATAATACTAAGAAAGAGCAGAGATATAACAACAAAATTTATTTGGCAATTATTATATAAATTATACAAAACTACAGCTTCTTGTAAAGTGTGAATGATGACAAAATTAGTAATTAATGTAGTTTTCATCCTTGGCTATAACCTTTGCCACACACCATGGTAAAGAATTAATGAAACTTTAGATGCTTACATAAGGTATTGTAGTTCATGTCTTCCACACATTGCCAAAGTTGATCTAGTATTGATTAGTATAAACAGGTGAAATATCACGGGACAATTGTGGAAGAATGAAAAACATAATTTTGATGTTGATAGATCAGAACAAACAGGCCAAGAAAGCAATTCAATCTGACAAATAGAGAACTTTTGAATATTGCATGCCAAATGTGGTCACATATTCTGTTAGAATATGGCTGATGGTAAGCTCTGAAATTACAGGAGGATAACAGGCTACAACACCTCAATAGGTAGGCCTAACTCTTCTCTGTACTGTCAATGTGTACTGGAGAGCTGTGGGATGAAAATCCAAAAACCACTCCAAACTATGATATCAAGTGCAGGACTAATAGAATGATGCATAATGTAACAGTTCAACAGTTTCACACCACAGTGTGTCCAGACTCAAATCCGACAATTGTGGAGATGAAGGCTGAAGCGGGATTCGTTAATAAAAACAATGCCTTATCATTTTGATCACCATGTTCATCCTTTATCATACCATTAGCAGAAAAAAGCCTGTGGTTTTAAGTCAAGTGTAAATAAAGAAATGGATGGTATGAAGACATTCCACTTAGATGGAAAAGTCTCCAAATAGTATGTGCAGGAATAGAATGATGAGTAACAGACTGAATCTATAGTATTATGGTTCGTGATGTGAATAAATGATTCACCACTGCCATGCAGACAATATGGCCATGTACAGTGGTGCATCAAGATCGGTGTGAACACTTCCATCACTCCACCATCTCACCTGCATCCAGCAATTACATATCAGCATGACAGTTGTTTGGTTTTATCCAACATGACCACTGATATCTCTGAAGGATAAGCTGTAATCTCTAAAAGCAGCTATTTTTCTTTGGTTGAACACATAGACTTGCTCAAAAAATGAAGCATTGTTAAACAAATTACATGGAATGGGGGAAAAAAACTATTGCTGTGAATCAAAAATCTTTTTTCCTTTTGGATAGCATTTGCAGGTGGCACTATAGTTGCTCGTGATATGGGTAAGCGCTGAAGTGCTAATTTTCATAATTAAAATTTCTAATGATTGATTGGTTTCGAGTGTAGTGAATTTTGGTTGGCCAACAGTGTAATTTACATTAGTAACATTTTTGTTTTTAAAATTGATGAGTAATTTAATAACTACTTTTAACAAATGCAAACAAAAAATTTGAATAACAAAAACATCAATAATTTTATCACAAAAGGAGCTTACACTTTGTAAAATAAAAATATAGGCTTTTAATCACAAATTTAATTTTAGACTCTTACTTTTTATTCTTATTAAGCTTTACACTATTTTACAATGCATAGATAGCTAATTTATATTTATAAAAGGGCTCTAATTGTAAAACAGGATTTTGATTAATCTCGGCTGTATTTTCTTTTTTTTTTGTGTTAATAATACTGACCAATTTTAAGCAATTTATATTATATTAAATAACTTATAAATTTATAAACTATCAAACTTTTATCAATATATTAATTTATTCAAACAATAGAAATGACTATTTTAAATAAAATTCTTCAATTAGATTTATGTTCATTCCTGGTTAAAGCTAGTGAAGAGAATTAAAGTTCAATAATATAAAATAGATTATCTAAATCACAGAAAACTATAATATTCATCAGAAAAAGAAAAGAATTAAAAGACTAATTAACAAAGATGTGGAAAATTATATTAAGTGCATTTAGTTGATATTTTTTCTATTTTTATGTTAAGTTTTTCACTGAATATGAGTTTAATGATGGTTATATGTATGATTTCAAAACTGTTTAATGTTAGATAAAAATATGCAATATAAATATACTACATAAAATCATTTTCAAATAACATGATTTTTTTTATTAAATGATTTCTAAATTATCTGCCTCTTTTCCACACTTGAAGTGACTATATTGCTGATTACATCAAATTATCACTTGTATATCAAAAAGAACAAAAGGGTAATGAGCACTGTAAAAATGAAAAAAAAATTTAAAATGTTTGTTAACAGTTGGAATGTTCTATTTTTTTATTTTTGTAAATCTTTGCTGTATATATTAAGGAAAATTGAATTCGCTGATAATGTTATGCCAACATACTTCCCTGTACCTATCCAATAGTTGAGCTCTACCAACTAGGAAGAAGTAGCTGGGTAGGAGTCCTTATAATTTAGCGGCAAGCAGAAAATCCTTTAATACTTGTCCTGCCACCTCTAGAGGTATAACTTATAGGACATTGCGACCACTATTTAACGTGCTGCATCCGACATCAGTGAAATCAACGGATCTTCATTTAAACCGCAATTCAAACTTACAACCTCACAATAATTAGAATGATGCACTAGCTAACCAGGTAACTGTCGAAATTTCAAATTCTTTAATTCTCATCCAGATCCAAGTGTTTAAAGACTACAAAGAGAAGGAAGATGATTTTATATGAGATCCAATCAATATAAACAAATGAAAATAAAAAAAGGTTACTTGGAAATGAGAGTCTAAAATGAATAGCATGTTAAATGAACTCCCTATTATTTTGAATTCCCTATTTTAGCCAATGCATGAAGATTAATCAAATGTGAAGGATACTAACATTCTCAAGTTGCGATCATCTTACACATCTTAAAGCACAAATTTATTATTATTTTGATTAAAATAACACTTTAGGAAAAAGACATTTCACTTGAACTAAATTATCTGAACTAAATGAATACTAAGCATTATACCCTATTTCGTATGCAAACTTTATTCTGATTCAGAAACTCAGAGCATAAAAACCAGACAACATATTAAAAATTACAAACATTTACAAAACATGTGATGGGATGCATGGGACATGTGTGTTTATTCTACACAAACTATGTTAAGCTTGTATAGAAAAGTCATTGTAAACTCCCACCATGTTGTCATTGTATGCAATAAAATTTCAAAAATGATTATCTTGTACTTCAGTCCAATTATTGCAAATGTACATACATACAACAATAAACAAATTTTTTCATTCTACTGGATATCCAAGTCCTAAGAATCACAAGAAATTGCAATAAAAATTTTAGAGGAGATACTGTATCATAAAATTGAAAAATTAGAATAACAGAAAAATTTATTTATAACAGCATAAAATTTTGCACGTATTGTTTTCTTAGTAGAAATTATCCTATTGATTTCTTCATGATTACAGTAGACAGTGAACTTGCATTACCACTAGGCGACATGTCTGATAAATCTGTAGCAATAAAGACATCTTTTAAAACATCCATTTGTTTGAATTTTTTGTCATAAAAAGAATATCAAATCAGCTGTAAAAATGATACATTTTGGAAATGACATGGCCATGGGAATGCATTTTTAAAATTTTCTGTTTCAATATTTTGAAGTATTATGACTGCATTTGGTTAATTTCAGAAACGTTTCATGACTTTATATAAAAAAAATGAAAATTTTGGATTAAATATACAAAATAAAATATTCTTTTTAAGATTTTTCTTCATAAAAACTAATTTTAATAATTTCCTAAAACAATAAATTTCTGTTTTGCATCAAATGAATTATAGAAATTTAATTTGTTATAAATTTAATTTCAGTTTTTTTAACATATTTTAAACATTCTAAGTAATGAAATTATTGTTTTTAAGTACAAATCAAATGATTTATTTTCTTAAGGCATTTGTTAACATTTTAACTATATTCATCAAAAACAGTCAAATGGATATTATACTCAGAACTGATTTTTTGCAGTATTTTAAAATTACCTTAAAAATTAAATAAAAAATATAATTTAATTTAATAAAAGTATAATCAGTAAAAGCCACTTTAAACATAAATGTGACAATGGTCTGAAAATTTCAGGTAAAAAAGTTAGTACTATTAGAATATTTGCTTAGTTTGACTAGAGAAATTTTATTTGGTTATGAACAGATCAGGATCTCGAACAATTTTGTAAGGTCCAACTTTAATTATATCGGTCATGTACAGGTATGTTTAAAGCGATTTAAAAGATATAAATAAATCATTTTAATAATTTTCTATTTGTAGTTGGTAAGTTAGAAAGATCTAGAATGAAAGCAAGCTATACTCACCTGTTGATATCAATTAATCTTACAGTAGCATCACTACAGAATATAAGCAGTTCATCATTAGAATTGCAACTGACAATTTTGTCAACAGATATACCCTATAAAATAATTTTTAATAAAACTCAGAAATGCTAAGCAAATGCAGTTTGTTCATGAAAATTCTTAAGATTAATTATGAAAAATAACTACAATGAATCAAAGGAAATGACAGAGTGGCAATGATTTTCATTTATGTTACTATTTCTCAGTAAAGGAGAAAAATAATTTACATTATGTAAAAAAAAAAAAAAAAAAAAAAAAAAACCATATAAAATCAATTTTTTTTTTCAAAAGTGAAAAGTACTAATATGTAGCTGGAAGATAATAAAATATATAACAAAAATATGAATTTAAACATTAAAACAAATATGTATATTAACAAAAGAAGATGAAATTGGCATTAAAATATAGCTGCAACTATACAAAGTTTCCATACAAACCATAGCATTAGAAAAATTTCAAAAAAATATAAAAGATAACATAATGTATGTAATATATGTAATTTGTTGTATAATGTTTCCTGAATTTATAAAATATTATAACATAAATTTACATATGTTTTTAATATGATAGCTTCTACTATTAAATTAAAAAAAAATTTTATGCATTGCGTTTTAAATATGGAATTTAAATTTTTGGAAATAAATATTCATATTATATTTTTTATTTAGAATTACTTTTATTATCAAACTTCTTGTTTTCTTTCCCAAAATTTGAAAAACTCCATTTCTTCACATGAAGACACATAGTGAGAAAATATAATATTAATTGTAAATAGAATACAATAATAATTAGTATTATATTTAACAAAATAAAAAAAGAATTAATAAAAATATCAAAAATAAAACCCATATCCATAAACAATTTTAGCTCTGAAACGATAACAAAATACTGTGATCAGTAACAAGGACAACTACTTTTTTAAAATCCAAGTAGCAATAATTAAAAATAAACAAAATATTCTAACATTGACCTCAAAAATTAGTTGTTTACAAACTTATATGAATATTTTTCTTTAATACTTTTTATTCTAAATTTACAGATGACTGTCAAGATTAATATTTATGATTAATAATCAATCTGATATACGAGCTAAGTTTCAGAACCAAATACATTCTAGTAACTTTCTACATGTTTAAGTTTGTCTACATGATCAAGTAGAGTTTTATATAACAGTAAAATAATACAATTGAAACGTTGAAAGTAAAGTAACAAACATAATTGCTGCATCATCAAACAGAGATGGTTATATAATCATGGTTTTGTTTAGGGAAAAGGATGTTTGACAAATGTATCACTTCTCTTTATGTTATTGTATCATAGAGTAGAATAAAAAAAGAAATTGTTATTAGAAGCATATAAAATTAGCAGGAGTGATAGAAGAAAGGCGAGTTTCTTTTTACATTTACATGGTAAGAATTAACTTAAACTGAGACTCAGAGCATAATAAATAGCTCAACAGCTCTAAAGGCCTCATAACTTCAAACTACACAACATTAAACCTCTTTACAGAACTTTTTATATGAATAGTTGACTATTTTAAAATGTCATAATATATGCAGGAAAACTCCAAGCATCAACTAAAAGAATTATGCCTTTTTAAAAAGCAGAAAAGTAACAATAATTTTCTAATTTTTAAATAGTGATGAGGTTTGAAAATAGGATATTTACTCTGAAGTGTGTGATTTAGGTGATGAAGATCCATAACTCTAGAAATTCGAAAAATGAAAAATTTTCCAAGTTAAAATTTGAGAATTATAAGAATTACAATAACTTCAATTGTGTTAAGAAAGATACATTTTCATAATCCTTACCATTTTGGTAATTCAAGAGGTTTTTCTTTAAGACATATTCATTCTAGATAATAATTGACTTGTCTCAGTGGCAGTGCAGTTCAAAAATTGCACAATTGCTGTTTACTTTTGATATGTCTAAAAGTTACTTTTCCTAGTACAGATTAAAGCTTTAAAAAATTTCAAATGCTTCATAAAATGACAACAGTCATAGATTGTGAGTTGAATTTGAATGCTTTTTATTACATTGATTATGTGATGTACTTTAAAATGCACAAATGGTTAGATTCAAACTTAAACCTTTAAACATATTCCTTCACAGTTTTTCACAAAAGAAGCACATGAGTGTTTCATCAATTAAGATAAGATGGATGAATAAATCAGCCATACAATTCTAAGAAATTTCTTGTGAAATCATTTGAATAAAAAACTAGCATTTGATGTCCTCTACAAAATATTCTTGTAGTTTGATATGGCATTATAAAAGAAATATTTGTAAGTGATTCATATTTCCTGTGGTCATATAAATAACAAATCTTTTGTTTATTTTCTCTCTAATTTATCAATTGAAGAAAGATAAGCAATACCAACTTATTTAACATCCAATGTACTCTCTTGATCAAATACACTTATACTATGCATGTAGAAATTTTGTTCTAAACATCTACAAGTTAAATTGTTAATATATATATTTACTTTGGAAAATTAAATTAATTTAAATAATACAGTTACCTTGATTTCTTGAAGTTCTAACTCCTTTTTCAATGAATATTGCTCAAAATTTCCTATTTTAAAAAGGATTAATTTTACATTTAAAAAATTACATATTCTTCATTTTTAGAAAGAAGTAATTACAATACTAAAAACACTTAATGACTATAATATGAATTATACAGTATCTCTCATAATAAACAGTATATAAAAATGTACAGTATTTTATAATAAACAGGCACATTCCTACAATAATTAATACATACTACTTAAAAATTCTTTCCATTCCCAAATTAGCCATAAGCAGAAGGAAATTAAAAATTATGTTTTAATTTATTGATAGAATTTTGTAACTCTCACATATCAATGTAATATTTTAGTAAAAACATTATGGATTGAATAAACTAAAAGTAGGTAAGCATGTGTATGCTCTAAACTGTAAATTTTAATATAGTTTAGGAAAAGAATATAACAAATATCTTTAAAGCAACAGAAATTTAAAAAAATGATTTAAGAAATTTATTAATAAGGAGTATTGAAATTCAATGAAAATTACAGCATGAAAAATAGGAAAAACCCTTTCAGCACAAGATTTTCAAATAATGAAGGAATGTTTTCAGGATATATCTTAATAATAAAAATATTACATATTAGTATTTATTTATATAAATAAAACTATAAATATTAATTACTTAAAAAAATTTTATTATTAAAAATCTACAACACAGATTTAACATACAAACAACAATAAAATATTTAAAAAAAATCATATTTAAAAATTTAAAAAATCAATATAATTGATAGTTTTATTAATAAATGAATAATAAAATGAAAACAGAAATTAATAGCACTATTATTTATATTAAAAGGTAATAAAATAATGCTCATTTTCAGCAGGTTGTTTTAACATTTAATACTGATTGCTTAATACAGCACTATTTTTAAACTCATGCACAGATGCAATAGCTGCATTAGTGGCAAGAAGTAATATCTAACTTTAGCACAACCTATATTATTAACACTAATAGCACAAATATTTTTTGTTTAATTATTCAAATATTTTTGATCCTAACATTGATTATCATTCAAACGTTTTTGATTCTTATATTGATTATCAACTAGTTTTTTCCTTTTCAAGTTCTTTGACACTTTTAAATGGATGAGATTGTTTTGACTTTTTTCATGATAAGTATGATTAAAAATTTCCACAAGATTTAATATTTCTTTAAATTTTTACAGGAATATTAAGAATCTATTAGATATATAATAACATGCAGATATTTTGTATAGACATCAAAGAAATCTGTATGTTGTTATGTAGACAAGATTTTTGAATTTCCATTGTTTTTATAATTCTAAACACACAATCAACATGATAAAGAAACTTATTACTTTAAAAAGCAGTTTCTGTATGTAAATACACAACAATAGAATTGAAGATCCCATATTAAATCAAATTCTTAATGAAAGTAAAAATTCTCTTCATATAATTTGCTTAAATCAGTTTGATGAGTATTGGTGCTTTCACATGAATTTGTAATAAGCAAACATAACAGGGAAAACTAATTATGTTTATCTTTAAATTGTTAATTACCTGTAATTTATGTTAGTGAACTTCACAACTTTTTCAATTTAAGTGGTTTGCATGCTGTTGCATGACAAAAGCTGAGAATATTAGTAGTTAAAAATTTCAACAATTTATTTTGCACTACCATCAAGACTTTTTTAAAATATTCTGATTATTTCTTTTATTATATTTGATCTTAAAATCACCCAAGATAAAAAGTACATTTTTTACATACTTTCAGATTTTAAAGTCACAAATTTCATATATTTATGGAACTATAATTGAGTAATAATTAGAAAATTGTCAAATCATTTTCATCTAACGAAAATGTAGAAATTTTATTCCAATTAGTATATAGTAAAAAGTAACTTTCCTCAATTGTTTTTATATCTTAATAATTTTTGTATAACAATGTGGAATAAGAAAGCAATATGTTATGTTCTAGTTTTACACGGTAAAATTATAATTTTACAATGCCATTTTAACTAGAAAAAATATGTTGCTATATTCAAACAGAGCACTTTATTACACACAAAAGTATAACTAACACAAAAATCTTTCACATGAAATTTAAAAAAATCTATATTTTTAGAGGCTAATTCAAATTTACAATTGCAAACTAATCGTTTTCAAATTATCAGGAAAAAAACACCAATAAAAAAATTCCAACCTTTCAAAGATTAGTAAAAAAGGAGATATATTTTAAACTGAAAGATAAGTATAGAGTACATATATGGGCTACAGCTGGCTTATGACAGGAACAAGTCCTCTATTTCAAAGCCTTTAATCAAACATATATGTTAATGAACTTCATCTATTTTATTATTTAAAACCCAATGGGTAATACTTGAAATTAATACTATTAGACCTGCACAAAAACATGCCTTCTTTAAGTAAGTCAAATTTTTGAAGAATATCAAGAATAGCATTACCACTTAAAATAATTTATTCACAGGTCACCTGTAACAATTTACTTGAAATATGAGACAAATAGCTTTATTATATAATAAGTACAATAAGAAGTCATTTTTTTCTATTTGCATTAACTATGTTGGTTGGAGGAAGAAAACTTAAAAAGTGATTATGAATTACATGCTACAAAAATGGTATTTACATAAGGAATACTGCAAGCATATGAATAACGAGAAATGTATTGTAAAATAGTTGTTGCACTTTACTCAGCCTCCTTATAATTATTGTATTTATTTTAAGATGACTGAAATTATATTACTGATAATTGCTGTTTACAATTTGTGTTAATAATGATTATACAAATTTACATGATTAGAATACAAAATTGTGGAAGTTATTTCTGGCTATTTTTGAAACCACCTAGTTTTGTTTGGTTCAGCAAACTAAGCAACCATAAAATAGATAAAATTAAAAAAATGAAAAAATTGTAGACAATTAGATTAAATGGGTTCAACTAATAAAACATTATGAAAGAACAATAAAGCACAAACAGTTTTCTGTGGTAGCTGATAATATAACATATTCAAAAGAAAATTTTTTAAAGCAATTTGATATAGGTGAATCAAAAATATTTTATAAATATTAAAACTTAATTTAGAATTTAGAGTAATGAGCACTCATTTACTCTAAAAAGAAGTAGTTGAAATAGTATCTGAATGATCAATGCTCTTGTTTTCAATTAAACAGTACATTTTTAGATATTTAAAAGAAAGCACAGCAAATGAATTCAACATAAGTCAAGATTATCTTCTATTTTATATATGTATGCTGCTTCTAAGGATACATACAAATAATAAATAAGTTTTGAACTTAAGAAACCGTTTTTGTTTGCACATTCACAGGCATGACCATATGAAATCACAAATTACTATTTGAATTGTCTTTTTAACTTAAATGTTACAAGAAAATGCAAGGTTTAATCCCAATTAACATTCCATTCAAAGTTTAAGAACATACAGTAAAACTGATGAAAAATCTTTTTATTTCAATTTAAAAGCAAAAATGTAGTAAAAAATCTTAAAATTATGACAAAAGGAAAAATTTAATACATGTAAGAACACAATTAATAAAATATTTTAATATGTGGTAATTTTAATAAATGATAAACCTAGACAAATTTTGTTAAAAACATTTGTTAAATATATTATAAAAATACATGTGTTTTAAAAAAAAATATATATAATATTAGAATATGGTATATCACAAAATTTTAGGTAAAAAAATTATATGTACTACAGACAGATAATTAGAGAAACAAACATCGTAATTTCATTTCATTCTTCATTAAAAAAAATAAAAATACCTTTATTTGAGCTGTTCTTTGAAATACTTGAAGTTTTCCAAATATTTATTTGACCATTACTATCCCCAGATATCAATTTCATTTCTCCCTCAAGCCAACAAAATGTGTTCACAGAACTGTTATGAGCTTCTAACTCTTGTAAAAGCTGAACACTTTTGCTGCAAGTCCATATCCGAATTACATGATCATAACAAGCAGTACACAAAACATCTTTAATAGCTGGGCAAAATTTAGCAACATAAACATAAGATGGATGAACAAAAGTAGCTTGGAGCTCCCAAGAACCAGTACTCCAGAGCCTAAAAATGAATAAAGTTCAAAAGAAATTAAAAATATTTCTATCATGAATAGATATGAAATAATATTCTAAAAATGAAAAATTTCTTTTTACCTTGAATGGTTCAGAAAGAAAGCTAAGTCATTTTACATAAGATGAATTGCAAGCTGTTAACATGGGAGCATATTAGCTTATTTCAAGGTATTACAGACAGTTTTTACAAAATTTGCTCTCTAAAAAGTGTTTAAGTAAGTTTTTGACTCAGAAAAGGAAAATGATATCTTAGTAAAAGTAGGAAATAAAAATGCTTATCTTAAAAGAACACAAATTTATTAAAGAAATAATAAAAAAAGCTGAGAGCGTACAGGGACTATGCAATAACAAAATGTACTTTATAATATTGCTGGAATTTGAGCAGCACAGGCAGCAGCTTTCCGAGATCAACTGAGAAGTGCAATCAGAAAGGAGGCACCTTCATATCATATCACATACTTGGAAATAAGTTCCATGCATATGATGAAACCAATTTTCATCATATGCATAGAACTTAGAGAAAGGTGTGTTATACACTTTCCAAAATGAAATACTTATGAACTTAAGAACAACAATAAACTTCAGATACTATCCATATGTTCATTTTATCATGCATAATCTATCAAAAATTTTTTGGATTATCTGCTAATTGTGATAAAAATGGGTATAGTACACCAATCACAAATGCTCACATGACATTGGTCGTCATGAACAAATCTGAAGTCAACACATTTCAAAAAGATAAAGCGTGTGTAAGTTTGACATTTAACTCAAAAATACTTTCCCCATATTCAGAGCATTGAGAAACGCCGTCAATGTTCGTCAAATGAAACATAAAAAAATGATTTTTGTGATAGAAAAAGCCATTGCTTCTGTATAAAGGAAGGGTTTGCTTCTTGCACAGATATGAAAATATCAGACCATAAATAAATATGAATGTGATTACTAATTAAAAATGAAGACAGTTTGAAAAAGATGGGCAAGAAATTCTTTGATATGTAAATATCTAATTAGAGACTGTCACAAGAAGGATATACATATGTTAAAACTCAGGGCCAAATGTCTATCCTATTTTTTAGAAAAAGTCTTGTCTCTTGGTTGTGATTTTAAATTATGAGGTTGGCTATATTTAATATAGCAACAGATTTTTGCATTTTAGAGATATCTTGACATTGTTGTCATTGCATAGGGATTTTCATTCCTTTCTATTCCTCATATAATTATATTTTATGTGATTATCACAGGCAATGTACTGACATTCATCAATAAACAATATGATTGAATATCGAATAGATCAGACTTAAAAATGGCTTAACTTTTTCAATCTTAAAAGTTAATATTTTAAGATTGAAATTTTGCACTTTAAGATTACAGTGCATTCAAATGTTGCAATTTAAGACTGATGAGCGTATAATTGTTCCATACAATTGTAAATAATTCAACAAGAAAAAACTTTTCATTGTATACATTATGCAATTATTTATGCAATGAATGACATTATATGTAATTTTTATTTAAAAAAGTGAAAACGTTTTTCAGTAACTCCATAATATTTCAACAAAATTCTTTAAATATGTAACAAAAAACTCAACATAAAGGTATACATATGAGAAATATATTATTAAAATTAATATTGAGGCCAAAATAACAAATTTCAGTATTTATTATATGATGTTAATATAAAAAACAGTCAAATCTATTTCATTTAAAATTAAACAATTTATGGACTTAAATCATTATTTAAAATCAAGCAAAAAGTATTTTTTGATGAAATATTTCTCATATGATTATAAGTGGAAAAAGCTTCAGATAAATATTAATTTTCAGGAAAACTTTGAAAACATAACTATCTAACGTAATATCAGATAAAACAACCATGAAAGGATTTATAAACCACAAAATTCAAACTTAAATGCAAATATAAAAAAATTATGTTTTACATAATATTTTAAAATAAGTTTCACCAACTTTAGAAGAACTTAAGAAGATTAAACAAACATCAGGATTACTGTTTGTCAAAGAGAAATGATCATTTGCATTCATATCTCTAATATTAAAATTCCTGTGTAAAATCCAACCAGTCAATGGACTTTCATTTGCATCAAATGATATAAAAAAGTTTCCTCCATTAAGAGGATAAAAAATATTTAATTCTTAAAAAACTAACTAAACGAAACATTAGCTTTACATGTGATTAATTAATTATTTACAGCAACACAGCTTCATTAAATTTAGATGAGTATTCACTTTCTACTACAGATTTAGAACTTTCTAAAGTCCAAAACCTGAGGACAGAGAAGTTTTTCCTTCTGCATCTTGATTTGCTTTACTTTCTGGATGGAAAAATGAACTATTGAAATGTGGTGTGATAAGAAATGAAATGTAAGTTATAGGTGTAACTATAATCTTGTTAAGAGTATTATGGAAAATAATATGACCCAATTTTTTGCGGATGCTCTCGTTTAAAAATAAACCATTAATACTCTACTTACTATATTCATCAAGATTATCTGAATTCTATCTAATGTGTAAAAGCCCAATGTTTTTAATTGGTATGGTGTTATTTTTCACCTAAATAAACTCTAGGTTTAAAAAGGCTACTCTCACTTGATAAAAAAATGACAAGTTTTTTTTAGGAATTTTAACCTACACTTCCTAGATAATAATTTTATATTAAAACTGTTTGATCTACTTTTATGCTTTGATCAATATTCCCTGCCAAACATATTTTTTTTAAAATTGATTATGGAGAAAATACCAGCATGTAACCCTTTCCTAGCAAATCTGCACCATTTATCAAACTGTGACATATCTTCCATAAGAAATCTGATAAGATGTTATAGACAGTTTTGTTTAATATACAAAAATTTTAAATTGTGTACATTTTGTGTTGTCTGCACTTTATATTGCATAGAAATAATTTAATCTTTGTACTTATAAAATATACTCAATTACTGAAAAGCATTACTGAATATTTCTCAGTAAGAATAATATGTAATACATACAAATAAAACAGCATTACGTACTTAACAGAGTAATCTCCAGAAGCAGTTAATAAAAATGAGTCATCTTTACACCAGTCTAAATCATAAATTACACCAGAATGGGCAAAATTAGTTCGAAGAAGTTTTCCAGATGGTATCTACAAGTATTAATAAAAGAAAAGGAACTATATTTTTTATAAAGCAAAGTATTTTTGATCCTTTGAATAGGAAAATATTTATAATTTATATATATTATTTATGTATATAATTAATTTATATATATAATTAATATTTATTATTTATCTACTTGAATACAACAAGACTGAAAAAATTGATTATTTACCAACATTGAAATTAAAGATCTTGTACACACAAAAAGAATCATAATCTTAAGAATTATTATTCTTTTAAGTCTAATGATTCATAAATTACCTCATAAAATGTAATGAAATATTGATTTGAAAATCCATTTCCTGTAGCAAGTAATCTGAAAACACAAAAACAAATCAAATTTCTGAATTTCTTATTTAAAACTCAAATATTATAAAAATAACATAAATGGAAAAGATTTTAAAGAAGTTATAATGAAATGAGTAAACTTTTTTATTTGAATGAAAATGATGAATAATAAAATCATACACTTAAAATAATTATGTACAAATTTTTAAATATCAATAATTTAATAAAGTGTATAATACAAATGAAAGTAAATATTCTAAACTAAAAATTTACATATTATAATTCATATTTAATACAGCATTCAACAAAATAATTTTTTAATACTTCAATAATTTTCTTCCTTCAACGTATTGAGAAGAAATATTTAAAAAAATTTAAGAAAAAACTCTATTCAATACATTGATCAAAGTACTTAATGTTACACTTATACAAATACATTTAACAGGGGGAGGGGGGCTTCTAGAATATTTAAAATAAATTCTAATAAAATTTATGTAAAGATTTTTTTTGATCGATTTAAATTTTTTGTCGGTTCGATCGATTTAAATTTTTTAAAACGGTTTTCCCCCTATAATCTTTTAAAATAAAGAAAATATTAGCAAAAATGTTCACATATAATTTGAGCTCAATAAAATTGAGTCTAATGCATGCACTGAACAAGAAAAGGATTATATATATTGAACACTAAATCTACTAAATTCATTATTAATATATGTTAGACTGAATAAGATCATACCTTCCCATTGAGCTAAATTTTAATATTAAGCAGCAGTTTGCATTGGTAAGAGTGAGTAAGTTTTTTAATGGGATTTGGCAAGGCTCTCCATCTTTTCTTGACCATTTAACAATATTTTTGTCAGGTGAGGAAGTACTGTGAAAATACAAAAATAGATGTAAAACAAGTATTCTTATGACATCAATGTATGTATATTATTCAATTTTGATAATGCGGTACGATTTAAAAATATAATGAAAAACTGAAATTATCTAAATTTTGTTAGAAAATAAAATCAAAATACTCTGTCACAAATTATTAAACATTGCAAAGAAATATGAGCAAAAATAAAAACCCATTTTTTAAATATTACTAGGTGGCAAAAATTAACATTTGATTTTAACAAGAAATTTTTTTTTTAATTAAAATATCATGAAATCTATATATTCTATTATCAGCACTTTCTTTTTTAAAACAATAATCAACACATCTTCAAACACTGACAAAATTTAGGATTAAGGTTTGCAGTAATTAACTAACACTAATTTGAAGAAAGTTGTTAGGAAATTTTCAACAGCTTTTATAATGTAATTTACAATTCAAATTACAGCAGACAAATGAAAATTAGAAAGCTGTTGAATTTAAAGTAATTAAATCTTTATCAATCAGCTTTAGTGCAACTGATTGAAAACCAATGATATTTGAATTTTCCTAGTGGATAAAATATTACAACAGGCGAATGTACTACAGTTATTTAATTTAACAATAGATTTTTTAATTGATCATTGAAATTTGTTACTATTTTATTATCTTAAAAAGATATCAAGAAAAAAATTCTCTAGTATATACGCTTAGTTGAAAATACCTTACATCGACATTTTTAATTTCTTTAAGTAAATTCTGAATCTTTATCTTTCTTTACTAAACAATATCATACAAGAGACATCTATCGATAGGATATTGGAAACTTCTATAAGGGGTATTCTTTCTCATGGCTGAAAAGTACAAAATAGCCTCAGAGAGCATATCCATCGTATTTTTATTTATTAAAGAATTAGATACTTATGTGTAAATAACTTGTAAACAAAATAATTTTTTTAAATATAATATATTTCTATGAATTACCAATTTTAAGTTCGTTAACATCATACTATAGTTCTTAAGTTATATTCAAAGAATGCAGCACAATATTATCATTTGTGGTAGAAGGCTCACGAGCAAAATAAAACATCTAAGCTAAAATAGCCACCAAAAAATAGTTGGTTAAGTAATAACCTTAATTTTGTATGAACAGAACAATACTTAGGAATTATAATCTTAAATAATTTATAAATATTTAGATACCTATTATTTAAATCTTCTGAATCATTCATGAAGCTGTCTGGACTATATCCCAATTTTTCTGAAGATGGTAAAGCCACTTCCTAAATTAAATATTTTAAATTATATTTATTTAAAGAACAGTAAATTTATTTTTATCTAAATATTTTATTTTTAAGGAGCCTATTTAACACCAAAAGCATTGTAAAACTAATTTTCTTTACCTTAAGCAGATTTTTTCACACATTAGAAATATATATATATGACCAACAAACTGTTGACCAGTAAAGTATTTAGAATTAAGGCAGTAAAAAAGAAACGTGTTTCAAAATTAATTTGATGTACAATCTTAAATAAGTTAATATATTAGGACAAATAAAATAGAACAGTTATTAAAAAAAGGGGATAGGGTTGGTTGGGTTTTGTGGCGTAATGTCCAAAAAGGACAAGCTGGGCCAAAAGGGGATAGGGAGATCTCAAAAGCAAGGTAAATGCGAAGATAAACAATATTAGGTAACGCCCTTAATTTACAGCAGTTTCTTCTGGGGCATATGGAAAGAAAGAATTGATATTTCAATGGAAAATAAAAGTATTTTGACTCTTTAATTAGAGGCAAAATGTCTTCTCGTCATTAGTTCTTCTAGTTTATATCTAAACTCTTAACACCACAAAATAAAACAATCTCTATTTTTCCTCATAATAGTATGAAAACTTATCTAATTTAATAATAAGCTTACCACCTTCTATAAATTTTCATTTTCTTTGTTTAAGTAAAGCTTTTTACTATAATTATACCATCAAGTTTCTAGGATATAACAAAGAAAATGGGAAAATCGTACTAAAAGTATGTTTATATATCATATATCTCACTATAAAATTTAGTGATAAAGTAACAATTAATATGAATATAAATGCAAATAAGAAGTTTAAATCATGTATGTCAACTTAAATATGAAATTTTAATCACAATAACTAACTTCTTGTAAAGGCTGCATAGATCTCAAAGCTGGTTTAACTAAAGAAGGTTCATGAGGAATAATGGACACATAGAGGGAAGCTTGAAGAGGTATTTTAGATTTTTTTTGCCACCAGTGGAATACCTACAATATGAAGTGATGATTATTACTTTATTATATTTAGAAAATAAAATTATTTTTCTTGCTTGACGATAAACTTGTACTGTATCATTTTAGTTACACACTAAAAGAAAACGAATGCATTAGACCTAGATTGTATTAAAGTAATAAATGTATAGAGTATGAAACAATGCTTCCTCCTTAAGTTTATGAAATTAGTAAAAATAGAATGATGAATCCATCAATTAAGGAATTATCAGAGTCATTACTTATACAAGTTGGCGGGTCGTTTAACTGTGAGCAATAAAATAATCGAATGGGTTAAGGCTTTTTACTTACAAGGATAGATTGCTATTTATATCATAGAAAATTTGGCCTTACTTGTCATAGAGAGCAGACACTCTACAATTTTTGTGATTTAGGAAGGAAATAGATAATTAATATTTAAGGAGGGACATTATATTGAGAAATATCTCAAATAACTGGCCATAGATGAGATTTAATACAGAGATGGATTTATTAAAGAGATTTTATGGAGACAATGGAGGAAAAAATATTTAATATTTACACATTCTGCAAGACAGCAGGGAAGATAGCAAAATAGTATATATGTCCAATTGCTTACTTCTTTATAGATACAAGAGAATACAACTAAAATAATCCCTGAAAAACATGAAATGAATTAACTAAAGTTGAACTGCAATCTAATAGTTTTATGTAATATGTTGTTTGAACTAAATTTCATTGCAAATAATAGTTTTATAAGTAAAAAGCTTTGAGAAACAGTTAAATAAAAGAGAATTAATTTTGTTTAATTGTTAAATTTTGATTGTGACAAGGCCAAAGAATAATTAACAACATGCTAGATGCATTATAACGAAAGAGCTGACCCTGTTACGTTTTAAGATTGCCATACAGTTTCAACCACAATTTGGTAAGATATCAGAATTTATTTTTTGCTTACTAAAAGAACAATGATTGCTAACAGTATGGATAAAAAAAACTGAGAAAAAGACAGTACTAATTCTCATAGAGTAATCATAGCAAATCAAGCTTCACCCATTGCCCCATTACTCTTAATCCTTGATCAAACAGAACATATCTAGGATACTATTGGAATTTGTGACGTTTGTCACAATGTCATTCAAAATAAATTTATAATATGGAAGTAAGATATTGGAACAATTTACAATTGTATACTTGTAAAGATTCAAGAGTATATAGGGTTAATTATAATATTTCTTTCTTTAAAAAAACAAACAGACAAACAAATTATATCTCCTGTTACACTAGATGAATGATAAAACACTGTAGATGAATGATAAAATAAAATGATTTGATATATACAATACAAGAGTTAACTGTGTCATATCATTTTATTTTATCATTCATCTTAGATGTAATTATAATACTAATCTGTCAAAGGATTACTCTTCAAAGTGTAATATTTCTAATTTCCATAAGGACATATTGTGATGTTCTCAGTTTTCACAAGGATAGATTTGTTTGTTGTGCTAAAATAATTAGCGAAACCAATAAATCAAATATTTTTAAAAATTATATAAACTAGAATAAATGCAGATACATTACAAAAATATCAGAAATTAAACAATATCTGCAGGGTTAAAAAACTTCATTTAAAGCAATTCTTTAAACTTTCCAGAAAGCGAAGTATCCATGTCAAGAAAATATTGGACTAAAGACGAATTTGATTAAAAAAACTTTTTCCCATCAAATAATTTATAGATTTGAATCTTTATTTAACTGCAGCAAATATTAGAGTGAAACATGAGATATCATTTAACTTTTTTAAAATAAGTAAAGAGCATAGTATTTTTTACACACTTAAATGCACACCAAAGTTTTCTCCAATAAAAGACTAATTAAAATCAAAATTGAATATAAAATACAATCAAAGACATATTCATGAAAATTTGAAAAAAAATTTGCAAACAATCAATTGGCATTATAGCTTATAAACAATGGAACATGTGCATTATATTACATTTGGCCCTGAGTTTTAACTAAAATATAGAGGATGATGTCAATAGATTTGATAGGTTATCAGTTAGACTTTTACAAGGAAGGACAATTAACCAAGTACTGAACCCCCCTAAATTTTTAGGCCTGTTAACATTTGTATCAATTATAAATTTGGATCACGACGGTTTTCGGAGTAAGAACGATTTTACTAGATTGTTGAAGAACATGAAGGATGTCTTGAAATATTAATGGAATTTAAGCCATAAAAAGTTACATGATTCTAGGAGATATATAAAAAAAAAACAAACAAACTTATACAATATTTTAATGTTTACTTGTTTTCCTTCTCCTTTGTGTGTGTACCACTTCAGTTTGCATAATATTCTACACACAATTAATTTTGTATTTTATGTTTCTATTTATTATTAATTTATTTAACCTCAATATGGGTCAAGAGCAACGTATCCCTCAACTGATTATTTCAAAAATAAATTTTAAACGAATTCTTATTGCCTTTTAATGTGCTATTGCTCTTCAAATGTATTACAATTTATTTACAAATTCAGTTTTTTTTGTCTTCAATTTGGGGGGGGGTATTCATAAATAACTTCGAACTCTTCTTATTTGTAAACAAGTTTTAATAAATTAAAATTTGAAGAATAATTTGGATAATTTTTAAGGACCGACTTTCTTTTACAATACATTATTAAACATTTTATTGAAAGTGTTTATATTTTTATGAATGATAATGCGAAGAACAACAAACAATTACAAATAAAAGTACATTAGTTAAAAAATAGATTTAAATTTTTGATACTGAAAAATTAATACAAAAATTAAAGTTTCTAGTAACACAATCCTGTAATAATTTTTTAACAATCCTTAACTTTTAAATGTTACTTCTATTATAATAATTAAGTTACTTTTAAATAAATAACATTTATATCACATGGAAATGGAAATAGACTTCAGAACTACAGTTTATACCAGACTAAGTCTGCCTCATGTTTGCACTATGTTGCCCTATCCTTTAAAAGTTTTCTATTGATTGATTCAGATTTTTTGCACATCTCTTTCAACATCATTCATTTAGATACCTAGTAGATTATCTTATTATCCTTCCATTAAATGATTACTTTTATTGGAGAATATATCACTATATCTAAATGTGACTCAATCATTTAAAAGCTGTTTTAAGAATTTTCACAATGATGACTTCACCATATTTTTAATAGACACCATGATTAAATAAAATTCTCAACATCAATTTGCTTTATGGATTCAATGATCTTCTTCAAAATTTTTCTTTAAAACCTTTTTAGAAAAGATCAACAACTGTTTCTTAGGCATATTAAGTGTCCTACATTTACCACTGTAGGAGACAATAGTCCTTACCAAATTTATACTTGTTGATTTTAATTTTTATACTTACTCTTATTTAAGTTGGTTTCTAAGACCATAAAAACATCTATTATTCATAAAAAAACACATTTTATTTTAATTTTCTATATCATTGCTTTCACATACTTAAATTGTGTGTGATTTAGAGTGCAAATATATAATTATTAATCATTAGAAAGGATATATCAATTGTTTTAGTTGTTACAATAAGCTTAGCTTTATCCTCATTAATTATCAGGTGCATTTATTCTGCTGCATTCTCAAGCAAAAAAATGCCTCAAGAAGAGAGTATATTTAGTCTATCCAATGATATCTATGTCATTGGTAAAAGCAAGGGTTGCTCTTGTAAACAAATTATTACACTATAGCATCCAGAATTTTAGACAAAACAGCTACACAGCTATTAAAACTACAGCACAGTCACAAAGGATATATAATTCTTATTTTACTGAACAAAGCTTAATAAAAATAGCCCACATTGTACCATATGAATAGTTATGTTACAGAGCTAAGAATGTTTTTTTAAAGTTTATGGTACCTTTTCTTTCTAAATACAATTGTAAATTTTTTTCAATTAGACAAAGTGGTTTTAAGAAACATTTTCACATATTATAAGCTATTGTGGTGTGTGATTATGCAATCAATTTTTTAACATAAATTAAAAAAAAGCTGTTTCATAATTCTATTTAGACAGGCTGTTTGCTAACAAGCAGTTATGTTTTGAAAAATGACTAAGAGTTATATTGAGTTCTAAAGGAAGAGAAAAATAGTAATTGAAATTCATTCTATAGCATTTTCTTTCCATTATACTTATATTTGCTTTTTTGTGTATGAAGAAATTTCTGATTTCCTCATGCTTTCTTGTGAATAAAATAAAACTATTTCAAAGAAAATAAGTTTTAATTTACAAATTACGAATACAAACACAATTAATTTAAGTATGGTATACAAAAAATAATTTATTTTTTATGAATATAATAATTCAAAAATAAATTCATAAAGCAAAATGAATACAATTACAACATTTTCAAAACCAACTGTTGATTTACAATTTGAACAAAGTAATCACAGATATTCATAACTTGGACAAAATTAATTTCCAAGTGTCACATGATACCACCTAAGATATGAAAGCATATTTTTCAAAAACAGAAATAGGGCTAAAACTTTCAAAATAGAATCCCACCATTGTACACAATAGTAATTATCACATAAGTCAACATTGAATTCATTACAGAAAAGTATTTAATTTCCCTCTTTTGCAATGATTTTGAAAATGCAATAATACTCCTAACGTAAGAAACTATGTATAAAAAATATGACATAATAAGCATGCATAACGTTAATGATTCTGAGCTAAGAGTCTTTCAATGGTACAAATAGACTGGTTTTTAATAATTATACCCAAAAATTGATACAATTGAAGGGCCTTAGAGCTCATGGACTGCAATTTTACCCTTCATCTATTAATCTAAGAACCTCTACAACACATTATCAGAATGTTATAGATAGCAAGTTAAAACTTGTAGTGCAAACAGCTAGTTTATAGGTACCGCAGTAATTCTTATAATCTCAAACTGAAATAAGTAATGATGTAGTTCCTTTTATTATGGCTTAAAAGTATTTCTTGAGATAAAGATAGCATTCCATAAAAGGAAATCAACTGCAAACTACTTCAGTATACCGTTTTTACAAATCAAAATTGATATGCTTAACCTCTTGTTGGTTCTATCAATATGCCATTATAATGTATTTATTATCATTGACTTATTCACATAAAATAAACCTTTAAGATATACTGAAAATGAACCACACTTTTTGAATGCACAAATCGTTTTCGAGGCCAATTATGACCTAAGTAAACAATATTGACAATACAAAATTTTTTTGCTGTTCTTGAATAAATACAACACAAAAATGTTTCATATATTGATTGGGAGATATTATTCTACAAATTAATATGTCATATTTATATATTTATAGTCAAAAATAAAAACTTACTTCTAGCTCTGTTGTCATCCTTTTCTTTTGAGAAGGAAAAGCCTTATAAAGTTGTAGACGCAATTTTTCTCCTGTGTTAATGACACCATTTGCACCAACTAACTACATCATTTTAAACAAATCATGTTACATATTTCCACAAAATGTTTAAATTGAATTGGTTAATGAAAGTGAAACTCAAAAATCAGCAAACTCATTCGCCGAAATTATTACTTAAAAGTTTGAAGCAAAGGTAATTTTAGCTTAAAAACATATATTTTTATTTAAATTCAGAAGTAAAGTAATTTTTGCTTCAGATTGAAATGCACCTTGCACGAATTTTTTTTAAATAAAAGTAACTTTTACTTTAAAAATAACTACGTTTTACATCAATATTAATAACTAGCTAATTTAAAAATGCATAAAAGTGCATAACACAATTCAGAATGAATAAATATAACTTAAATTTATTTATATATTTAATACAAATAAGCTAACAAGTAAACTTTGAAATCTAGTATTATACTTTTCGAAAAATATTCATTTTATTATTGTTCGAGCATGCAATATATGATGTCAAAATGAATATCCAGCAAAGCAAAACATAAAATTATCAATTCTGAAGCAGATTATGAAAATATATATTTGACACTCATAGAAGATAGTTTAAAGACATGTAAGAGAGTTAAGCAAATAGTTCAAAATAAAAAAATAGCTTCTCATGAACGAAAATTGTTAATGAAATAGGCAATCATCTACAAGAGGCAGTGGAACAAAAAAGTAAAATTCTCAGTAGTATTTAACATTACTCTACAAAGTTATCGGTCACCTAGTCACTCCTCCTGGAAATTTATTTTGCATTGTACAAGGAATAGTCTCCTAAAAGTATTTAATAAAAGAAAAATGTGACTTTTTATCATTTTCTGTAGCCAAGCGAAAAAAGGAAAGAGTTGCTAAAGCTAAACTATGTAATATTACTATGGAAAGAAAATATCATATAATTATGAAAAAATTTGGAAGATAATTTTAAATATAAATAAGAACTATTTGAAACTGATGAATGTCTTTGCTGAGAAATTTTATAATTTGAAGAAAACTCCATGAACTTATTTCTGCTCCCCCATATATTGATGTGGATGATTTTTTTCCATTAGAAAGAAATTTAGAGTCTACAAAAAGTTGTTTAATTATTGCATACTTGGAATGGTGTCAAGTTTAAATTCACAAACAATACTTTTGAAACTGAAATACTGAGCAATGCAGGACAAGATTTGATTAAAAATGAAATTTTTTTATTTAAATGCATAGGAAAAATACTTATATTTTGATGTTTATTCATTATTTTAATAAATACATTTATAAGACATATTTTAATATGTTATATAAAAAAAATAGTAATTTTTTTAAAATTTATCTCAAAGAATATTTTATAAAATTTATTTTTGTGTTAATAAATGTCTTTGAGTGATACATAATTAATAATTAATACGAGTCTAATTCTGTATTTTTGATCACTTTTGCCTTATCTTGGAATTCTTTATGTAAGGAATGAAATTGCTTTAAATATTTCCTACCATCCAACATTCTGAATCACATTGGTAGGTCGGCTTGGCATACTAAGGTTGCCAACAACTGATCTAGATTATTTTACAAAGTAGCAGATATTATTAAATATTTTATTTTTGTAGAAACTTTTGGAAATAAAATAATGAGATATTTCAACATTATATTCAAAAATGAAAACTATGATCTTTTTCCTTCTTAATGGAACACAGTTTCGTTAAAATTAAATACAATATATATGAACACAGTATATTTGGTAGCCTTTTTTCCAAAATTTTATTAATATTCTCACAGACTGAAACTTGTCAGAATTTTTATACCTCTACTTTTTAGGTGTAATTAAATATTTATGCTATTTAGAAGCATTTTAATTAAAAAATGTTTTTAAATTATGTTTGAAAAACTGATAAATCTTGGATAATAAACAAATACTAGAAATTAATTAACTACTTAATTGAGAATAAATATTTTTATAAACTTGCTGATGAAATGTTTTATAACCAGTATAAAAAAAAGACGCCATGTAATATATATATATATATATATATAAATCTAGCAGATGGTGAATTGTTGTAGAGGCCTGGCTGGGAAAGAGGTCACTTTCATAACAAGGAGGTAGAAAGTTCAATATCTGGAGATGTATCATGTTCATTAATGGCAGTTGAAACACGCAAAATAAATTTTGGTTCACAATTTCTTCCAAGTAAAATGCTTTTGGGGATCTTCTATTAGGTTCCTACTTTTAGATTACAAAGAACCAATTTTTTTGGTGCAAAGTCAGTTTTTACATTAGAGAGCTTATCAACACATGGTGAAAATAAGATGTACCACCCTTCAATTCCTGCCATGAATGTTATCGTTTTACTGAACAGGTCTTCCAGATTAATCAGTTATATAAGCCACAACGTAACTATAACAGACAATTCTGCAGTCTAATAAGTACAAGTGATATATATGGATGATGAGATAGATTTAGAAATTCATATAAATATTACAGCAATAATGGAAGTCATATAGTCAATATTCAAAGCATTTAGATTTATAAGTTTCAGTAAGTAAAAAATTAAACATGGCATGATCAGAGAATATTAAACTGGAGTGTCCGGAAAACTGGAAAAGCAAGCTTTTGTAAACAATAAAGAACCACAGATCATAGGTTAATGCATTCAGTAATGGAAATATAAGATAACAGGCTCCAGGGAAAGCATGAGATTAATTTTTATTGATGCAAGAAATTATGAAAATTTAGCAACTTTAAAACAATTTATTATCTATTAATGAGACTGTTCACAATATTTATGAAACAAAAGTAAATAAATTCTACCTTTAAGTATAACTATGGCTAATAACAAAAAAGAAAAAAAAAAAAAAAAAAAAAAAAAAAAGGAAAACATTAAATTTTCAACATACAATCAGGCAAAAAATACCTTGAAAGAATGATACATTTCATAGTTCAGTAGAAGAACTTCAAAAGATAAATGAACAATAATGGGGCCAACTGTTAAACATTTAAAAGACAAATAATTAACAAGTGTTTATATGTGAACTGAGAAATGGTATATATTAGTGCACACTTTATATTTTAGTGGTTTTTAAAATTTAAATGCTTTCTCCTATTTTAACTTTTAAAGAATTTTTACAAGTTACTATTTAAAGTAAGTATAATAAACAAGCAATATTTTTAATACATTTTTACTCGAAATATTCTAAATTAAATATATTTTTAATGATTTCTAATCATCTAGGAATCATTTAACCATTAATTAAAAATAATGTTGAGTTCTATCTATTAATGCATTTGCTTCTGACATTTCTGACTTACAAAAGGAAATGGAAGTCATTTACAAAAGGAAGTATGCTTATGAACACTTATCAAAAAATATTATGCATCAATAAATGACAAAACTGGCAATATTCATATAATTGAAAAATTTTTTGAGTCAAATTATCTTTCTGTAAGTAACTGTTTCATGAATGTTTCATTAAAATATAAAATTTATATAAAATGTAGGAATTAAAAAAAAATGTAGGCACACAAATTCAAAATTGAGAGTGCAGACTTCAAATAAGAATACAAATATCAAATTTTGTGAGATTAATGAACTGAGATAACATTGAAGTATAGGTTTTTCATGGCATTAGATATTTCTCTTACTTTTCATTGAAAATTTTAACAATATACTATATTACAAAATGATTTTTAATCCTTCCAATTCCTTTACTGCAAAAGCATTTTTTATACGGAAATTTTCATTGTACTGGATAAATTAAAAATACTAGTTTCATATTTTTAATCTAAATATATACCATTAGCATAATTTACACATTTTAAACAATAATCTCATTTTTATGAAATATATGACAACATTTTTTAATTGCGAGTTATTCAAACTTTACAAAATACTTCTGCATATTCTTAAATTCAATAATACTTATAACCATTTTGCTTTCTTAAATACAGAAACTTCAAATTAAAGAAATCTTAAAAATGGGAATTTTCTAAGTTATTTAGATAATGTAATAATTTAAATATCAATAGTAAAAAAATTATGCTTTTATGCTCAAATAATTACATTAATTAGAACTTTCATATTTTAAAACTAATTATAAATGTTTACATAAATTATAACACACCTTTATGAACGCCCAAGACAGTTTCTTTCTTCCATTTGCATTTAACCGTTGATAGTTATCTTTGGTAGATGACATGGGTACTAGATTTACTATCTGTGAATAGAAAAACTGTAAAAGGTAAGTTTCAATCGTTACATTTACTTTATGTGATGAACTTTATTACTTTAAAATGACAGTTCAGTGTTTCCATAAACTTTATAAAGATTCTTTTTGCATGCTTCAAAAATATAACATGGTATTATTTAATAGATGAAAAAATATAAGAAACATAAAGGAATATCTAACTTATCATGATAATAAAGAATATATTAAAGTTTTCCATTAAAACATGTGGGCTAGAGATTGCATTAAAATAAATGCAAATAATAATTAATTTGACGATAATTTTGCATTTTAGAAATAATTACAAAGAACTGAAAATTCCATTAATCAGTCACATAAACAAATATAGAATAGAAATTAAAACTCAACTATAAATGAAATTGTCACAACTTTACTTTTATAAAATTAGGTAATATGGTGAAATTAAATTATGTAAAGAGATAACTGGAATGAATCTTTGTTATTCTTTTAAATAGGAAAATAAAAAATAAAAAATATCTGATGCATAAGTTTTATACACAATAATCTTCCAAATGAGTAAAAATGTAAAAAAAAAAAAAAAAAAAAAAAAAAAAAAAAAATCTGAAGTAGGGTAAGTTTATAATTTATAATTCAAGGTAAGCAAGTTGACAAACATAAAAAAGCAGAATGAAATGTGTAGAATAATAAAAAGTAAACTCTCTATTTATCAAATAAACAATAAAAAGTTTAGACCTTTTAGAATCAATAATACATACATCAAAAAAAGAATAAGATACCACCTAAGAAATATTAATTTCATTCTCATGCAGATGTTAACCAACGCTTGATGAGAATGGAAACTAGCATTAATTCTGCCATTGAAATTTATTTAGTTTTAAAATTAATAAATATTCTTGTTCTTCCCAACTAAATTAATATATATAAACGTTAATAATTGGTTGTTTTTTTTTTTTGCACCAGTGTATTTTACTGTACCTAGCCCTGAGTTGGGATCTACCAGTTAGTAGAAGCAGCCAGGTGGGGGTCTTCATAATTTAGAAGCAAAGATCAAACAGAAGACCTCCTAATACTTGACCTGCCATCCCCAGAGGTATCATTTCACTTGGAGAACATTGCAACCACAACCTATTTAATGCGCTCTAGCTGCCTTTAGTGAACAAGACAAATCTCCAGTTAAACTGGCATTCAATTCACAATTTTCTGATAATGAGAACGATGCCCTAACCAACCATGTCACTCAGCCCTATATTAATAATTGGTATTGTACAGCTTTGTGTGACACTAAATACACACACATATAAGCAACAACATTTAAACACATTTGTTTATAAAGTTTGCCATTCTTGCTTTTAGATTAGCATTGAATTTTAAAACATACTGAAAAATAAAGTATATGTGTCAAAGGTATATTTTATACCAAAAATAACAACAGTATCTGATTTTTTTTTATTCTTCAGTTGATAATTAAGCAAAAAAGAGATAAAATCCAGACCTCACTGGGTTTTGGTTTTTACACTGCCAAAAAATCAAATTATTTTTCAGTAAAAAGTAAGTTAAGTGATGAGTTATAAAGAATGTTTCCCTTAATGTATCTCTAGAGCTAAAGAGAACCTATGTATGAAATTTATGGTATTTAAAGCTGGATATAAAAAAAGTAAATCAAAATTTTTAAAATTAAAGTCAAATTCAGAACAATGAAAATTTAAAAATCTTTCAGGGCACAAATTGAGTCAATGCATCAAATCTCACTTCAAATGAGGCTTAATGAACTTAAAATTGTTTAATGTAATTTGAGTTTTAACTAATAATTGGTTAGGGTAAAAGAAATCCATTATTTATTTTGGTAGAGCTTGTAGTGAACGATATCTCATAAAATATTAATAAAACAACTAAGATTTACCCTAGTTGGAAAGGTAATATTTCACCCTAAAAAATTCTTTTACTCTCTTTTTGATCCATTCATTTGAATTAATGTGTCAAAGATAAAAATGAACAGAGAAAATTCAGTGTCTTTTAGTTATTTTTAGATAAAGGCGAAAATGCAAGCCAAACTACATAAATTGTGGATAGCGCATACTGACTCCCTACTGTAATAGCCAATCGCATACAATTTTTGTTTCATGTACTCCATTCAGGTTTTTTTTATGTTAAAGATGAACCTCATACAGGTAGGTTTGTCCTCAAAAATGTCAATAAAATTACAGAAATAATCGAAGTTGACCATCATGTTATCAGTTGTAACATCACCTAGGAGATAAAAATGGACCATAAAAATTTTAAGCCATTAGCATATAGTGAATCTGAAACATACTAAATAAAGCTTTGAAGTTCTAGTAAAAATAAATTATTTCTTGTTCTCCAACATCATCTAGTAGACATTGGTGGCAATTCTAATGTATAATTTTCTAAAGGTGAAATAAAAACATTGCATCGGTAATCAAATTTAAAATTATTTTAATTTGTAAATTTTATGTGTATGCCATTAAGATTACTGATCTATGATTATCAAAAGCTTTTATAATGAAAATAAAATTTAAAAATGCTAATTCACACAATGAGAGTAAAATTATCTAAATAGCGGCCCCTGTCTACAGCAACACCCATGATGTCATCAACAAGGAAAGCGAGTCCTTTACAAGCAACCATAGGAATGCGACATATATTTACATGACTCCAATGTTAACCCTTTTCCTTTTACATTTAGATTTCATTTTGTTTTATTTGTGGTATATAAATCTGTGTTGTGCTCAAGTTGTATATTAAATGGTAATAAATTACTTTTGAGCTATTTAAAAAAAATTTATTTCTTTTCCATATTCAACCAGATAAATGCTACATCTGTAAAACTTGTAGACCATAAACAGGAATAATATTATTATGAGTCAAATGTAAAAAAAATTAAATTATATAAAGTATTAAATTTTTCATACCTAATAACGATTTATTATAAATGTATTTATAAAAAAACTAATTACTTTTAAAGTATCAATAGAAAATACACAGAAAACAATAACAATGACATTTTGGGACATAAAAATTGTATATACACTGACTGACATATAAAATGCAACACCATGAAGTTTTGGTCGTATAAATATGCAAATTTCGGAGATAACACAGCGGAACATGTTATGCAAATAATGTAAAATGCAAGTTAGTCATGTGATTTTGGCGTCAGATAAAAGGGATAGAAGCCAACAGTCTTTTTGCCGCTTAGGAAATCCAGTATTTCGGGAAGTTTAAAGCTGCAGAAGACACGTTTGGATGAAGTGATGACTGGACGACGACAGCTCCGGCAAACGGGCGGTTTTGTGAGAGGTCGAATTGTAGGCTTATGTACGGCTGGTTGGTCCTACCGTTGTATCGCTGCTGAAACCTGCCTAGATGCATCAAATGTGTATAGAATTTGAGCCAGATGGGTGAGTGAACAAAATGCTAATAGTCGCATAAGACCAGGTCCATCTAGATGGACAACAGAACGGACGGATCGACACATCCGAAGGGCAGCTATGGGATAATAATCAACTTTTCTTGACATTCTGCGCTATGTCCAGATAGTTTTGGATGCTTCAATATCTAATAGAACAGTTGCACGATGATTGGCTGAAAGTTGCTTGCACACATACCGCCCTTTACGAAGACTGCACTTAACGCCAAGGCACCGTAGGGAGATATTGCGATAATGTCGTCAACGAGCCATTTGGAACACTGAATGGCAGAATGTGATGTTCAGCGACGAGTCTCGGTTCTGTTTGACTAATGATAGTCACCGGGTGAGAGTCGGGAGGCGTCGGGGAGATAGAGCCAATTCGACCATTATTGTTAAACGCCACACTGTTCGTCAGCGTGGAATAATGGTTTGGGATGCAATCAGCTACGATAGTAGATCACCCCTGGTATACATCAGAGGCACATTGACGTCACGACGGTACGTTGATGAGGTGCTGCAATCTACCTTACCTTCAGCATCTGTAAGATAGTATTTTCCAGCAGGATAACGCAACATCGCACACGGTACTAGTCAGAAGATAAGTCTTGCAGAACATCCAGTTGCTTCCTTGGCCTGCGATGTCTCCTGATCTTTTCCCTATAGAGCATATCTAGATTGAACGTCGTTTGTCTGTTATGTCCCAGCATCCGTTAGAGGACGAACTGTGGAGAATGGTTGAGACCATATGGGCTTCTATCTCCCCGGGCACCGTCCGCACGTTAATTGACTCTCTAACTCACAGAGTATCTGCTTGCATCGCAGCGAGAGGCGGCCATATTACTTACTGACTTTCTGCATATTTCGTCAATGTATAAATTTAGCTTTTTGTAAATAATATCACTTATTTATATATGCATGGTCTGCCTGCGTATCAATTTTTATCAGATTCTATCAAATATTTTATGGTGTTGCATTTCCTACGTTAGTCAGTGTATATATAAATATAGATAATGTATTTAACATATACCTTAAATAAATAAATTTTATTGTAAAGTATGGGAAAATTTGTTTTAATTTTAAAATCATGTCACAATATCAAAAGTAAAAAATATGAAATAAAATTAATGAGAAAACGTTTTGCATTCATAAATATATAATCTTATTGCTGTCATGAAATGCTCCAATTTCATAAATAAAAAATCTTTTAGCCGCCATTTTACTTCATGAAATTATATCGAACATGTAATTTTGAAAATAAAGATAAGTGAAGATATATTCTTGTAATAGATCAAAATAAACAAGGTAAAAATTTTTAAAGTACAACTCCATATATATATATATATATATATATATATATATATATATATACTACTGGCCATTAAAATTGATACACCAAGAAGGCGATATGCTACAGACGTGAAATTTATACGAACAGCAGAAGGTGCTGTGATATGCAAATGATTGGCTTTTCAGCGCATTCAGACAAAGCAGGCGCCAGTAGCGACACCTACATTGTGTTTAAATGAGGAAATTGTTCAGCCGGTTCCTCATACACAAATTGAATTTCAAAATGTTGGCTGGTGAAGAGTTGTTGTGATGCCTCGTGTAAGAAGGAGAAATGCGTACCAGCACGTTTCTGACTTTGATAAAGGTCGAATTGTAGCGTACCGGGATTGCGATTTATCTTATCGCAGTATTGCTGCTCGCATCGGTCGAGATCCAATGACTGTTAGCAGAATATGGAATCGATGGGTTCAGGAAGGTAATACGGAACGCCATGCGGGATCTCAATGGCCACCTATCACTAGTAGCCGAGAAGACAGGCATATTATCCGCACAGCCGTAATGGATCATGCAACGGGTTCGTTTGGAAGACAACAAGTGTCTGCACGAACAGTTCGACGACGTTTGCAGCAGCATGGACTCTCAGCTCGGATACCATGGCTGCGGCTTCCCTTGACGCTGCTTCCTAGACAAGAGCGCCTTCAATGGTGTGATCAACGACGAACCTGGGCGCATGAATATCGAGACGTCATCTTTTCAGATGAATCCAGGTTCTGCGTACAGCATCATGATGGTCGCATCCGTGTTTGGCGGCATCGTGGTGAACGCACTCTGGCAGCGTGCATTCGTCATCGTCATACTGGCCCATCACCTGGCGTGATGGTATGGGGTGCCATTGGATACACGTCTCGGTCACCTCTTGTTCGCATTGACGGTGCTTTGAACAGTGCACGTTACATTTCTGGTGTGTTACGACCCGTGGCTCTACCCTTTATTCGAGCCCTGCGAAACCCTACGTTTCAGCAGGATAATGCCCGACCGCATGTTGCCGGTATTGTACGGACCTTCCTTGATACGGAACATGTTCGGCTGTTGCCCTGGCCAGCACGTTCTCCAGATCTTTCACCAAAAGAAAACGTCTGGTCAATGGTTGCCGAGCGACTGGCTCGTCACCAAACGCCAGTCACTACGGTTGATAAACCGTGGCATCGTGTTGAAGTTGCATGGGCATCTGTACCTGTACATGCAATCCAATCTCTGTTTGACTCAATGCCCAGGCGTATAACTGCTGTTATTACTGCCAGAGGTGGTTGTTCTGGGTACTGATTTCTCAGGATCTATCCAGCCAAATTTTTTAAAATTTAATCACTTGTTATTTCTAGTATAATATATTTGTCCAAT